>PVKM010021807.1:0-22303 GCA_004027735.1 Carollia perspicillata | reverse complement strand
CTTTAGCTTCTACATTTCCCACACTACTCTTGCCCTCTCCCTGTCTATTTTCTCCCCACCGTCTATGCTACTTATTCCCTATACCTTCTCCCCACCCTCTCCTCCCACTCCCCTGTTGCTAACCTTCCATTTCTGTGGCTCTGCTCCTGTTTTAGGTGACCGCTTAGTCTGCTTTTGTTTTAGGTGTGGATGTTAATAATTGTGAATTTGTAAAGCAATATTTTAACACACTTTAATTTTACCAGATCTGATATTCAACTTCAAATATTCAGGCTTTGACTACATTGACAATTATATTTTGAATAAAATTTTTACTTTAGATTAATAAATGCTTTATTTGGGAATATCTTAACACTCTTAACAGCTCTTTCTTTTAAACCAAATTTGCTTTGGAAAGGATTATTTCAACTTTGAAACCATTAATTCCCACCATTTTGTCAAAAAATGTTTGTGTTTGATCTGTTCGAGGCCTCAAAAATTTCTGCTCGTCTTTTCCTGTCTTTGCTACTGTGAGAAAGGACTTTCTGCTCTTTGGGTTGTAAAGATCACCCAAATCATACTGTGAGGTAAATAGGACAGGGATCACTCTTCCTATTTCTGGTTGATGAAAGTGAGATAGATTATGAGTTGACGAAGGTCTCACAGCTGGACAGCAACAGCTCTGGAGCTCCCATGGGCTATGCCCACTGTTATGTGCTGATGATCCTTATGAATAGTTTCCTAGACTGGAAAGTGTTTTTCAAAGAGGAGGCAGATATGACTTCAAAACTGAAAGCTTCCATTTCTTATCTTTGGTTGGGCAAGGAACTTAAACTCTGAGCCCTAGAGTCCTCATGTGTAGAATGGGAGAAAATAATATAAACTTTGCAGGGTTGTTAGGATTTCATGAACTACAAGTTTTAAGTGCCTGGTACTGTACTATATAAGAAATACTGTGGGCTTAATGGAGGTCAAAATGGAGGTGTAGGTAAACATGGTTTACCTCCTCCCACATCCTCGACAAAAATTACAACTAGACTACAAAACAAATATTACCCAGAATCAGAAAATTTAGCTGATTGGAAGATTGACAACCAAGGAATTAAAGGTCACATTCATCCAGATGGGTAGGAGGAGCAGAGATGAACAGAGAGGCAAGGAGACGTAGAGATGTGGAATGGGTGGTCCCCACACCATGTGTGGTGAATAAAAATTGGTAGGGATACCTCAGGAGTGAGGGATCCCAGCTCCACACCAGACCACCCAGCCCAGGGTTCCAGTGCCAAGAAGATAAATCCCCATAACTTCTGGCTGTAAAAGCCAGTGAGGGTTGGGGCAGCAGAAAAAACTGCAGGACTCTTAAAGGGCCTGCAATGGACTTAAGACTTATGCAGACTTATTCTGTCTGGGCTTCAGCACCAGGGCAGCAGCTGGAAGGACACCAGTGTCATTCAGGGAGAAGAACTAAAGTGTCTGGCATGAGAGTACTGGGGAACAGCTTCCTCCTGGACAATACTCCAGAGGCCGGGTAGTGGCATTATTCCTTCTCTGAGCCCTCCCCCACACAGGGCCACTGAGTGGAGACACCATATCTGAGACTATCAACCTAGTTCACAGGGGTTGCCTGCCCTGGAGATTACTTAACGCTCTGCCCCATCCAAGTTATTGGTGAGCTTTTCTACAATAGGCTATGCTACTAAGACAGGGAGTCAAAGTAGCTGTATCTAATACACAGAAACAAACACAGGCCCTGGCTGGTATGGCTCAGTCAATTGAGCAGTGGCCTGCTAACTGAAAGGTTGCCGGTTTGATTCCCTGTTGGGCACATGGCTAGGTTGAGGGCAAGGTCCCCAGCTAGGGGTGAGCAAGAGGCAACCAATCAATGCTTCTCTCACACATCGATGTTCCTCTCCCTCTCTTTCTCCCTCCCTTCTCCTCTTTCTAAAGGAATAAATAAAATCTTTAAAACACAAACAGACACAGGGAGGCTGCCAAATTGAGGAGACAAAGAAAATGGCCCAAATGAAAGAATAGAACAAAACTTCAGAAAAAGAACTAAACAAAATGGAGACAGGCAATTGATCAGATACAGAGTGCAAAACACTGATTATTAGGATTCTCAAGGAACTCATTAGGTATTTCAAAAGCATAAAGACCCAGGCAGAAATGAAGTTTACACTAAGTGAAATAAAGATAAATTTACAGGGAACCTACAGTGGAAGGAATGATGCTAAAAATCAAATCAATGATTCAGAACATAAGGAAGAAAAAAACATTCAACAAGAAAAGCAAGAAGAAATAGAATCCAAAAAAATAAGGATAGGCTAAGGAGCCTCTGAGACAATTTCAAATGTACCAACTTTCAAATTATAGGGGTGCCAGAAGGAGAAGAGAAAAAGCAAGACATGAAAACTTATTTCAAAAAATAATGAAAGAAAACCTCCCTAATTTGGTGAAGGAAATAAACACACAAGTCCAGGGAGCACAGAGAGTCCCAAACAAGTTGGACGCAAAGAGGCTCCTTTGTGTTTTGGTTGGACACCAAGACACATCATAATTAAAATATCAAAGGTTAAAGGTAAAGAGAAAATCTTAAAAGCAGCAAGAGAAAAGCAGAGAGTTACCCACAAAGGAGTTCCCATAAGACTATCAGCTGATTTCCCAAAAGAAACTTTACAGGCTAGAAGGGACTGGCAAGAAGTATTCAAAGTGATGAAAAGCAAGGACCTCCAACCAAGATTACTCAGTCTAGCAAAGCTATCATTTAGAATGGAAGGGCAAATAAAATGCTTCCCAGACTAGATAAAGGTATCATCACCACCAAGCCAGTATTATATGAAATGTTAAAGGGACTCATTTAAGAAAAAGATCAAAACTATGAACATTAAAATGGTAATAAATTAACAACTATCAACAATGGAATCTTTAAAACAAAGTAAGCAAATAATCATAACAGGAACAGAATCATAGATATGGAGGTCATTCGGAGGATTATCAGTTGGGAGATGGAAGGGGAGTGTGTGCAAAAAGGAGCAGAAATTAACAAGTATAATTGGTGGGTACAGAATAGACATGGGGATGTTAAGAACTGAATAGGAAATGGAGAAGCCAGAGAACTTACGTGCATGGCCCATGGACATGAACTATGGGATGTATTGCCAGAGGTAATGAGGGGTACCAGGTAGAGGAGCACAAAAGAGGAAAAATGGGACAACTGTAATAGCATAACCAATAAGATATATTAAATAAAAAGACACACTATGCAGTGAGTTGAGTCATAAGAGAACAGAACACATTATATAATTCTTTCAAAACATTGTAAGAAAGGTGTCTAGTGATGTATACAGAAAGAAGAAAGTGGATTTCAACTTTTAACCAGAAGGTGATTATAGTTGGTTTTTTCAAGTAATCAAAAGGCCTCTAAGGAAGTATTCCAGAGGCATTGCTAAACTCCAGGGCAAAAGGGAGAAAGAAAGAAATGTTTTTTTTTTTCACTTAAAACCTTTTTCTTATTATCCAAGTAAAACATGCTCATTGAAATGCTCAGTGCATGGGAGAAAAGAAGAAGAAATGCTCAGTGCAATGGACAGTTGCTATTTGGATGGGCCCGCAGCTAACTTTCTTCTAGGTATATCATGTTTCTTTTTATCTGTCTATCTATCTGTCTATCTATCATCTATCTATCTATCTATCTATCTATCTATCTATCTATCTATCTATCATCTATCTATCTATCTTTAGATTGAGGGGAAGAGAGGGAGACAGAGAGAGACAGAATCATCAGTGTGTGGTTGCCTCTCCCACACCCCCTACAGGGGACTTGGTTCACATTTTTAACAACATATTTCTTAAACACTGCTGGCATTTAATTGTCTCCTTCCAATGATGGACATCTAAGTTTTTTCCAGTCTTTTGCTACTACGAAGAAGTCCTATTAAGTACCCTTATATTTAGAAGTATTGCAAATGTGCGCATATACACAGGGGTGGACAAAAGTGGGGTTATAGCTGTGACACAAACAAATAAAACAATAATTAATAAGTAGTAATACAACAATAAACTCTGTATTTGTATACTCACAGCTGAAAACCTACTTTTGTCCACCCCGTATACGTAAGACAGATCTCTAGAGAGAAATACTGAGTGAGAGTATGTGCATTTTTGTGGGTGTACTAGCCATTCCCCAAATGTCTCCACACTGCTATTCCAAACAGACTCCCACCAACCACATATGAAATGATCTGGACACCAGCCCACAGGAAAAGGGACAGCCTGGCCACTCTCTCTAGAGGAGAGCACATCGACCCTTGCCTTCACAGAATTTCATTGGATTCAATTTGCACAAGAATACAGAGTGTATACATAAAGCTCATCAATCATGGTCAGGCAGAAATGTTTAAACAATCGATAATGTTCAAAGAACTCTGAGGGCTTATTCTGAGTCAGGGTCAGATAGTTAAAAAGCCATAAAACTTTGGGGAACAAAGTCACTCCACGTTTGGACTCTTATCATTTAAATTGAGGGTATTAGCAAAGCAGGTTCCATAGGATTTTATGCATTCTTTCTTAGGCCTGATTGCCCCAGGGAACCTGCCCTTTCCAGAACAGGGCCGCACCCACCGCATTGTTTCAGGTTTAAGTCAGGCAGGGGAAGTAAGGCAGCCAAGGGATTAGGAGACTTCTTGCAGACAGAATGAGGACTCAGGCTATGTCAAAGCTGAGGGGTGAGGGTCCATCACCCCCCTTTTCTATACCTCCCCAAGTTTTTCCCTGAGGGCCCCTTCGAGACCAGGCGTGTCTTAGGTCCTCCCTCTTTTGAGGAATTACCGTCATTGGCTAACCAGTCATCTCCCTGGGGCCAAACAGGGTGAAGAGAAAGGAGGAAGAGGTGGTGCCCCTACAAGGAAGATAAGCTTTGTCTCCTAAGTGGCTTATGGTCCCAAGGTCCTTTATGCAGCCTTAGCCTTGGGTGGGGGGTGGGGGGCGTTACAGCTTCTGAAACCAGGCAGGGCAGTTCCCAACAATGAAAGAACGTGCTTTCTGATACCTCAGTAAGAGAATGTATTAACAAATTTTTATATTTTTGCCCAAGCGATCAATAAAATTTGTTTCTTTTTATAGTTGTAATTTGGAAAATTGCCTTCTGGAAAGGTTACGTAAAATTTTTATAAGATTTTATTTATTTACTTTTTAGAGAGAGGGGAAGGGAGGGAGAGAAACATTGATCTGGACCTGGCCTGCCACCCAGGTATGTGCCCTGAGTGGGAATTGATTTGACAACATTTTGGTTTTTGGGATGACACCCAACCCACTAAGGCACACCAATCAGGGTTGGAAAGATTACATGAATGTATACTTCCATCTGCAAGATGTGAAACTGTCTGCCTTTTTGCATCTTCATCAGCAATAAGCACCATCATAATTTTAAATCTTCACTAATATAGTAGGAGATAATAGTATCTCATTTTTAAAGCTTGCATCTTATTCATTTATGTGATGCTTGTTTTCCAAACCCCTAGAATGTGGGACATTGTCTGACAACTGTGGTAAGACACTCTCCTTGCCCTGAAAGAGCTTAACATTCCTTTAATTACTAAGTTTGAAGATTAAAAAATGAGCAGTTTTGAACTGTGTTTTAAGTTAGGAATTATGCATTGCCTCAAACTTTTTAACGAGACAGGAGATGATAAATTTAAAGAAGATGTTTATTATTCTAACAGGAAGCTGAATCTATACATCTGTAATGAAAAATGGCATTTCCTGGCTCATTTATATGACTGCTTTTTTCCTATTATCTGGAAGGGATAGTCCATAGGCCTCAAGAAAGTAGGCAAAGTACAATGGCAGACACCACTATTTGACCCCCAGTGTTCCCTTTCTCCTTTTAAGAACAAAATGATCTCACCTGTTAGTAGGACATGTGGCCACTCAGGTAGAGACTACAGTCCCCTTAGAGCTAGTACATTTGTCCTAAGATATTCAAAGCCATTCATCTGTTAAAGAATACAGTGAAAATGTACTGATTAAATAAATAAAAACAAATACAAACTTGTATTATATTTCCTAAATTTCAGCCAAATGTGTATATGCGTGTGTATATATATGCACATCTCCTATGTAACACACATCTTAAAAAGCAAAGCAAAGCAAAAAAATCCCAGAATAACCTATGTTTTTCTATGGCTAATTTTTATGGTTTTATTATAGCTAATGATTTTTCAACACAGGAATCTTCTTGAAGGAAATTTTCCAGGCTCTGGATAAAATGGCTGTGGGGAAAATGCCACTGTTAATTGTTTTCAGAGGATCCAGCAGCTTAGATTCCACTGGCTGGTCCTTGATACTCATCAGGGAAGGGGAGCACACAAAGAAGGGAAAACGGTGACAGCCTCTCTTTTTCCTCTGCTCATCCATCCTTCTCTCCCTATCCCCCAAATACACACACACACTTGCTGCACTTAGGAATAGAGAACACTTTGCTTAGTTTTATTAATCTGCAGCTTATCATCCACTATTATACTTAGTTCATTTGAGTCTTCAGAAATGTTCCTTGAAATGCAAATTCCCCAGGCTTAGGGGGTTGGGCTCATTAAACTGTTAACCACTCATATCTTGATTATCAGTTAAGGCATTTAGGGAGGTAGGGCAATACCGGAGAGAAGGGCAGACCCACTAGGGAGTGAAGCAGATACCTGTGAGGAAGGTGAAAGAGTACAAAGCTGTAGACCTGCCTTGCCTAGCTCTACACCTCTAAATAACTCTAGGGGGCACAGGCTGTTGACTCAATCTCAATTATTTTATCTTTTGCCTCAGTAGCCCTGGGCAGGTCACAGTGTACTTTCACTCTGTAATTGATTTGACCTTCGTAACCTGTGGGTAGGGAGGAGGGAGTGCATTTTTAAATCCTCTTTCTTTTTTTATAACTACATGGATCTCAAATATGATCATATCCAACATACTTATTTCAATAGGAAAAAATAGGCCCAGAGAGGTGAATTGATATTTCCCATACCTAAGACTACTCAGGATCCAGATTTTTCTGATGCCTGTGTTAAACTCTGTGTTCCATTTAGTATTCCTCATAGACTCTCTAGACATCTGCTCAGTTCAAATACAAGTACTAGGCATATATCCACAGAGAGAATATTTTTAGAAAGTATATCTATACATAATTATAAATAGCTTTTCTGTATATCACCGCTGTCTTGAAACATTGATCGAAAAAGGCTTAATGAGTACGTTTTTGCTAATGGCCCAGTTGTCAAACTTTTAACCAACCTCTATCATCTGAAACCATTTGGAAGTGAAAAAAAATGCTTGGAGCAAGAAGGAAAATAATCACTCTAAAGAACATCCACTAATACTAGAAGATTCCTATAACCATGCTGGTACTACCCCAATTTACTTTTGTCCTCTAAATAGGGCTAATAGTTTAACCACTTTAGCCATAAAGTTTCCTAACCATATCAAGTGGAATGATTTAAAGGGATGAATGACGGTTATTATTCATTTAACAAATAATTTTAAGTGCTTATTATGCCCTACTTACTATGAGGGGGAACCCCTAAAACCCAGGATTTATTTATTAAAAAATTGTGTATTTATTCTTACATGTTTAAAATTCAGTCACCTTCAAAGCACTCTCCATTTGATGCAGTACACCTATTGAGATGTTATTTTTTTTCCACTGCTCTAAACAGTTTTGAACTCGTTGATTTGGATGCCATTTAGTGCTTCTGCCGTTTTTTGTTTCAGCTCTTCCACATTGGTAACATATTTCCCTTTGAGAACATTTTTTTCATCTGGGGAAACAAAAAAAGTTGCTCAGGGTGAGGTGAGGTCAGATGAATAGGGAGGGCAGGGCACGAGGATCATGCTGTTTTGGGTCAAAAAGTGCTGAACACTCAGTGCTGAACCTCAGTTGGAGGAATGATCATGAAATGAGCAAATGCGTTGAAATTCTTTTAAAAAACTCACTGAAGCTGAACACAGCTTCTGACAACAATACCAAGTGGTACACTGATACAGATGGGATCCTAGAATACTCACCTAGCCAGGGAAGCCTTTACTACAAGGGGCCTGCCCTCCAGAAGATAATTCTGGTTTTTTGGGGGGTCCCCTTGTTACAGAACAGACGTCCAAGGCGGGGCAATATTTGGCCCACCCAGGGATGTCAAAAAAACTGTTACAGAACAGTCACATACACACACAGAGGCCCGGACTCTGGAGGATGGTATACTAACACCGTCCGGACCATCTACTGGGCTCGTGTGTCTGCCGCCAGATCGGAAAGATATCTCTCAATGCCAGAGATTTGTGAAAAGGAAAAGAAAGGTTTATTTAAGGCTATACAGACTTAAATAAGTGACCCAATGTCTTCATTAAACTATCAAAGTCCTTTAGGATAACCACTGACGCCCACAGTGCTTCCTTCTCCCCCTGCCCTCATCCGGGCTATCGTAAGTCAGGAACAGCAGCACACATCCGTGTTTCCAGGCTGCTGGCACTGTCAGGTGTGTCGCCCTCCAGGCAAAGCCTCTTCTTTCCTCCACCAGAGCTGCGGGGGTCTGCAGTCTCGCCAAGCCTCGTGGATTCTCTCCTTGGAAAGCTGCCAGGGGATCTGCACCCTTGCTAAGACCCCATGGTTCCCTCCCCCCTTGCAAAGCTTCAAGGGGATCTGTGCTCTTCCAAGTCCGCGTGGTTCTCCTCTCTTCAATGGCTGCCACGTCTCGGTTTAAATGCCCATGCCAATCTTCCTTTGCAGCCCCATTTCTGACTCCTCCCACAATGGGTTACACCTGCCAGCATCCCTGTATTATCCCAAGTTTACTGGGCTGTCATTGTGAGTCTGGGCAGATCTGGACCAATATCCTGGAGCCAATCTTCTTCCAGCTTCCTTCTTCCAGCTCCCACGCACCCGCTGTAACCAAGGGGAGTTGCCTTCCAGTTACGTCTTGGGTGGAAGTCACTCCCTTCTCCCTGGCTCAAAGCATGGCCACAGCTATTTAACATATCCATGAAACCAGTTAAAGGCTATAGATATGTCAAATGAGCATGCCAGAGGTTAGCTGCAAAGCTGTTGCTATGCAAAACAGCTCTCAATGGCCCTGCTCCATTTGTCCCCTTCCCCCAACTCACACCTGTGGGGAGACGGGGGAAGGGGTGAGGACGTCTTAATATTTCCTGGACACCTTGGGTTTTGGACCCCATTCCAAATACCTTTTTGGGCCCCCCCTCTTGGCTGCACCCTTTATCACCCCCTTGTAAATGTCAGAGAAACAAAGATGAAAGTATAGAAAGGAAAACACAATTACAGGGATGTGATAAAGTGCCACACTAAAAGAAGGTTTAAATCCCTGTCTAATCACAGAATGCCATGCACTATTCTACTATGAAGGTGAAACAGAGCTTCCTGGAGCATTACCTCTAGTGAGTCTAGAAGTTTGGGTGGTAAGAGAGAGCCTGGTCCATTTGGGGAATACCAGTAGTTTTGTATGGCTACTGATGGACTAGACAAAGAGATAGGGCCTGGGTCATGGGGACTGTGTATGCCAAGGCGTTTAAATGGTATTTCATTAGGCCCTTGGAGAACCATTGCAGGTTCTAAACTGGAAAGCAGGCTCAGAAAGTAAGTCTTGAATTCTGAAAGTTACATCTCCGTGTAGTTGTAATGTATCCTGGAATGAGGACCAGACATTGGGATTTAGTCAAGAAATGATAAATTCCTAAACTATAGCAGTGACCTTAGAAATAGAGGGGAAGGAACTGATTGAAAAGACAATGGAAGAGAGGACATGGAGACACGTAGTGATCTGGGCAGTTGGGAAGAAAGCGAAACGCCAAAGTGAGTCCCAAGTTTTGTAATTGGACAACGGGTGAATCAATGCTATGAAAATGAGGAACACAGAGTGGGAAAGAGGCTTAGAGCAAAGACAATAGTTTAAATTTTCATATATTGAGTCATAGTTGACTGGGACACTGAAAATATCCTTTAGGGAACTGGATCTACCAGCTCAGAGTTCAGGGAACAGGTTCAGGCTGGGACAATCCAAGCAGGAAGCTGGCAGCTTTAGCTAACAGCAGGAGGCAGAGTAGACAGAAATCTTGGAGAGCACAGAATTCTGAAGACACTTGGGGACAAACTGCTATACATGCTTAAAGTATTTCCTGTTCAACAGCTTAGGACAACCAGACATCATTTCGAAATTCCTGCCTTCACTTGAGCCTCCTACAATGCCATTCTCCAAGAAATAGGCCTGGTGGAAATTTTAAAGCATAAATCATGTTTTATCATTCCTCGCTTCTCAGACTCCAATCCAAACTATTTGGCACAGAACAATAAAGCTCTACCTGTGATGTGATTCCTGTCTCTCTGAGTGGATCTCTTATCACATGATTCCTAGACTTCACACTGTGATCCGGCTGCTCAGCTTCTGCCTGGGGCCCTGCTGTTCCCTGTGTCTGGAATGCTCTTTTCTAGGTCCTGCAGCCTGGCTCTTTCATCGTCCAAGCTTCTCTGCTGAAATGTTACTTCCTCAAAGACCTTCCTTGACAAATCTAATGTATATCCTCACCTCTACCATTCCCTATTCTTGATCCCATTACCCTGTTATTGACTTTACAGCACCGACCATTATTTGAATGCATTTTATTTACTTTACTAGCTCTTGTATTGGCAATGGTTATGTGCAAAGGTAAAGCTCTACACTCATTATTTCTTCAGAGAAACTGGAAAAGTGAGATATAATCATGTAGCTGAAGGTCTTGAATTCCCATTGAGGGGTTTTATTTGATTTGCTAGTTTTCCAGGAGCCAAAAAATGTTTGAAGTAGGTCAGTGACCTTGTCAAGTATTTTGAAATATTTGTTTGGTTAAGATGTTATAAAATGTAATCACTCCACAATACTCTGACCCTGTACTCACTTACTGAGGCACTAGTCACTTTAACTGGTTTAACTACACAGAAAATTTGTAAACTAAATAAATGAACTCAATGACAAGAATATAAAAAAACCTAGCCATAGTATCTGAAATTCACTTGATGGCTTTGTAATAGAATTGTGCAGTCCTACTTTATTACTGGTCTCTTCTTCCTTTCAACATGGGAGCCATACAAAACCATTTCAAGCGTGGGAGACGTAACTTTAAAATTAGGACCAGACTGTACCACAACTGTCTTCTACACACTCAGTAATGCAGTTCTGTCCATGACTTTATATATCAAACCACTGGTGGACCCAACTGTGGTACAACCAGACTGACTAATGGGAGTGCTTTAGAAGGTGGATTATACAGAGCTCTTTCAATTAGACTGGAATGGAAAGATCTTTGGACCTTTTGGTTTAGTTTTATTAAACCTTCTAGAGTACCAGATTTAGATTTTGGAATACCCAAATGAACAAGACACATTTCTTTCCTTTGAGGAGGATGAACTGTCATCATTTAGCTCTGTGTATGCAGTATGGTTAAGTGAATTGCATAACTTTGTACAGGGACCAACAGAGATTATTTTTTCAAAATAACTCCTTTTGTCCTTATATTTACCACCCAATAAAATGCTTGTGTGGGTTTTCTTCTTTGCCTTTTCAGGGAAAAATAACTTTCCACACCAGGTATGTATAAATATAAAGTTTATTTAGCATAGTGTTTAGAAAAATAAGTTCACATCATTTCAGAAACAAACAAAACACTTAATTGTCCAGGCATAAACCCCTATTACAGTACAACATACATACTTTAGAGCTCTTTGGTTGGGTAATTAAGCACAGAAATGTTCTGGGACATGCTCTGTGTGCCATCACCTAACAGTGCAGTAAAGACTCTGTTACCCCATCCCATGACATACATTCTGTATAAATCTTCTCTGCTTAAGGCACAGTAAAACCATATTGAGTATGTAACTGGTTGCTTCTAAACATACAGTACATGCAATTAAAGAATAAAATTTTTTGGAGAACCCTGAAAACCAAGTCACATGCTATACACTTTTGATTAATAAAAGGTATGGTTGTAATATTAAATTAATGTGATGTATCAGTTAGATACAAAATAAACGTTAAGCTCTAATCATCTAAGTTCTTGGAAGACTTTGAAACATCCCTTATAAAATGTAATTCTTTTCCCCCCAGTTTTCCTGAATTGTTTATATTTTTGCGATGAGATGATCTGTCAGAAACATTTGCAAGAGTGAAGAACTTCTGGCTAGGTACTCACGCACACTTGTCTAATGTAGCAGGGCAGGCTGCGATACACGCCCATAATCCAATGTTCAACATGCAAGATGTAAGGGCATATACAAGGAGATTTAGTCAGTGTGCAATTTAACTACAGATTTTTATCTATGGCTATAATGTCTACCTGCCTTTCATAATGCAAGAAAGGCACTGAAATGTGTACAATTCAGTTTTTCATTACTCTAAATGTACATGAGCTATAGAGAGCAGTACAACATAGGTGCTCTTGCTCGATTGAGGAACAAATGCACCTTCTGTTTCAACAATAGACCATCTAGATGTAACTAAGAGCTAAATGCCAAATTCTGGCTGATAGAGTGCATAGTTAGGTTCACACCAAAAATCCCACAGCCAGCCACAGGTGTTGGAGTTCGAAAGGAGAGTTATTTACCCCTATTCTGATTCCTCTGTGGGGATCATTAGAGGGTCATTTGCAGCATCTTCAAGCATTGGTTTATGTAAGAGAAATTCTGCCACATGAACTCCAAGGGTTCTGAGTCTGGCCCTTGGTATTGCAAAGACATTGCAATTCTGTACATGGAGATCATGGGGTTTATTTTATTTCATTCACATATATATGAGCTACATATCAATTGGCCTGCATTTTACTGAAATTAAAAAAACAGTAAGTTTTTAATAATGTGCATTGATTCTTACCTGGTATATCGTGTAGCTACCTGGAGTAATTGTAGGGGTATAATTATATCATGTTGGGAGTATGAATGGGTTTCCTAGGTAAGTCTTAAGTTTTGTGCTATCTTTTCTTTTTCTTAAGGGAAAAAAGAGGAAGAACTGTGAATACAAGAGGTTTATTATATTTTTGGAAGACAGAAAACTTTTCCAGTTATATATATAAAACATATATAACTTTTAAAACCTTCCAACCTCCCTTATTGAATGGGTATTTTTAAATAATTAACAAACTTTTGATATCTGCAGCAATCAAGTGGAAAACATCATTTTCATGTAAACCACACCATGTAATTAATCTCAGTAACATGATCAGCACACACCCAAAGAAAAAAAAACAAGCTATATAAGTAGTGGTGGAGTGGAGAACTCTAAAACACTTGGCTTTGTAAAAACAAAATTAAAAACATGTAGTTTCAGCAGTTTAGGAACACTCACCAATTCTATAAAAAAAAAATGGGATCTAAGTTCTTTATCAAAATCATAGAAGAATTCTTCATAGGGCTCTGTGTCCATGTCTGCAAGGTCCACTTGCAAATAACGACAGAAGTGAAATCCTCTACGGCCCTTATTTCAACATCTCAGCACATGGAAATCTAAGGTGGACCCTTTGTTCTGATCTTAAAGAAAGCAAGATGTGGTGACATCTTTAAGTCATCTCTGAAGAGATCATTTTCCCACTTTTCTTGCTTTTCAGAGACCAGTGACTTTACTCACTACATAAAGGTATCTGAATTCGTACAACTTGTGTTCAGAGTCCTGATAAAAACTGTAACCACAGCTCATGACGTTATCAAACAAGCTTCTTACAGAAATCCCAAAAGACTGACTTTTAAAGAGGACGTGATATAGTGCAAACAGCAGTCATATGTTGTAGTATAACTGATTCAAAACATTTAGAACAAAGTTTCGACAGGACGGAATTTTGCTCAACAGAATCTACATATTTTTTCTTTACTTTAAAATGGTTGTTGTGGTAGCCTAGAGAATTGTGTCTATATGGTAATCTACAATTGTTATTTTCACTGTAATGAAAAGTATTAACAATAATTAGCTGCTCATCCACTTGCATCATAAACATTATACATAATAATAAAAGTAAAACTTAAGTTCTTCGGATTTAAGCAATTCTGTGTGAAATTAACCCTGTTCGAATAGTAGAAAAGAGCCGTCAGTGCTTCTGTTGACACTTCTGTACCTTAGTAAGAACAATAAAAAGGCCACAAGGTAAAAAGGCACATAGAATTCTATATAAAACATATTCAAATGAATCAGAGCGCTGCTAAATAAAGAGCAAGGATATGAAAAAAAGTACCAAAATTCCAGGATTGGGAGCTGGACTTCCTATTTCAGTGTTATTAATATTGACCTAAACAGACTTCTGATAAAAATTATCACTTTTAAAATCCTACAAAAAGTAAAACTTCACTGGAAATAACTATGTTCACTTCCTGTTAAAGAATAAAAATAAATTAAATGGTAAGAAAACATTTTTCTTTTCAGTTCGTAGTGTCTGAAGTATAAGAGAGACATATATAGCATAAATAAAATTCACTGTAATCACTCAAATCCTTGCTTATAGGACTAATATATTTACACTCATACTGAAATTTGTTTCATAGTTTTTAGTGGAGTTGCAAACTTTCTCAGCCACACAGAACTATCAGCAATCACATTTGGAAATGTGTTGAGAGAAACCAAGACTTCCACAAAAACGTTGAAAAACAGAAATGCATGTATTTAAAAATACAGCCTCAGAATAGTGTCGAGTACCATTTTTGCTACTTAACCTTATCAATGCCCATGGAGTAAAAGTAAACAAAAAGAACTGTATTGTTTCTAATGCTCTGCAGTGATATTTAATTGTTAGGTGCATACATTTTTAATTTAAAAAACTATCAAGTTCCATTTGACCTCAGAATTATATTAAGTCAACCAAATGATACACTTTGACTTGACATATTCCATCTTGTTCCTTTGTCTCCATCTGTTTAAGAGAGAACATATGTGAAGAAAAAGGCTGCCGTAACGCAGTTCTGCTTCTGTATATTTCACTGTGATCTTCATGCAGATCAACCCAAAGTCTCTTGAATGCATTTATTTGCAAAACTAGTGTTTCCCTTTAAATGGGAAAATGCTTTATGTCCTCAGGGCTTCGTGAAAAGATTTGCTCACTGACATCAGAGGGAAAAAAAGGGGGGAGGTGGACAAAGTTTATAAGTCTTGCATATCTTCATCCAGTTGGACAGTTTGGAGCTTGGCAAGCTCTTTCTTGTCCGTTTCCAGGTCTTCACAGACTGTCTCAACCATGCCCTCTAGGACATACTTGGATTTGGAGTCCAGCATCATTAAGTTGCTTGTAGCTTTGTTCTCTGAATTTGTTAAGAAATTCTCTTTTATGTTGGTTACTGATTGTAGAACCAACCGATGTTCTCTGACAAAATCCTGGGGCACTGCTGGGGAGGGGTGACCCACCTGGTCTTCAGCTGTAGGAACTATTTCCCCAAGGGCAGCCTGGGTCATTGGGACAGACAATAGATCTTGACCAGTAATAAGGGAGCAGTTCTGAAGAGTTGCATAGTTAGTGTTGCTGACAGATGTCACAGTAGATTTGCTTGCCACAGGTGCGGACATGGGCTGGCTATCAGCAATGTCGGGGTTTAGTTCCGTGGGATGTAGCAGGGTAGGCGGATTCAGTGGAAAACTGTGAGTTGGGGATACATTGACTAACGAGGAGGCTAGTGGATGAAGGCCACTCCCCGAGATACTTTCAGAAGACAGGTTTGCATTTACTTGTGTATTCTGATTGACAGGCATCAACTGAGAAAACACCAGGCTCCTCTCCAAACCCTCCTGTTTAACAGATCCTATGGTCTGGCCTGAATTAGGAACAGTGTACACCACTGCACTGGGAGCAAGAGAACTCAAGAAAACCTTTCCTTGCTGGACTGTGGTAGACTCACTTGTAAATGTGCTCCCATCTGAAGTGCTTGAATTTACTGAAATGTTACCTAAAAAAAAAAAGGTACAGATTAATATTGATTAAAAGTGATAATGACAATAAAATAATTACTTTTTTACACATATGGTGTTTTGCACGTTCAGCAGAATCACATGCACGTAAAACTGTAAATTCCCAGGCTCTGCTCCTAAGAATCTGGCTCCGTAAATCCTGGAACAGGTGTTTTTAACTCCCTGAGGAATTCTGATGACCTTAGTGGGAGGGAGAACTATTGGTTTAGAAACCAAGTGTGAAAAAAAAAAATCCTTCCAAGTTCTAATTTCAGTCGAGTTTCTGGTTCATAAAAACTACTTGTTATTTTCCATATAGACCCCAACTTATCTTTCAAGGAGTTGATGGTTACTGCTAGCTCTGCCAGTCAGAACTAGAAAACACAAATCAAAATAAAATGCCTTTGTTCAGGACAAGCTCAGTAACTTGCATAAAATATAAATGGAAATGTAGAAAATACCGCATAAAATGACTTACCCTGGGGTTTAAAGTTAACGATATAAACCTGTACAGACAAGTTGAAAATTATTGCCAAACTAACCATAAAGTAATGTCAAGTCAACAAAACATTCAGTAGGTTTTGTTTTTCTTTTCTTGCGCTAGTTCTGAATTTTCAGTATTGTAGTGATTGATAGGAAGAACTAATGATAATAATACAATGTGCTTTTAAAAATATAGATTAAAAGTTTGAATCTTTTGAGGCCCTCACTGGTATGGTTTGCAGAGACTAGAAATAGAAAAAGAAATATAAGTAGAAAGTTGAGATGATGTTCAAATCCAGTAACTCAGACAATGTAGATGAATCAGATCCTAATCCCACTCACACCACCAAATAAAACCTTTGTGTTTCTGAGTTTTTACATAATATGCATAGTGAAATGATAGCAATTATCTTGCCAATGAAGGAAAGGTGGACTTGGGGGAGTTTTGTGACAATAGTTTCTAAGGATTATTTACCCTGCTCTTGAGTTAGATGTTCAGGAAGCTCCTAATCATTTTGAGAAAACAGCCCAAGAGTAAAGGGAATGCACCTAAAACATTTGTGTTCTCGAATTACTACAATAATTTGTGATTATATTGCCACCTACATTGATAATTAAGTGTCACAGGGCTGTTTATGTCTTCTAAACATTTTCAGGCACCCCAATGCAAAGGAATGTCTTAAAAATGAAAACATACACACACAGTATATTTGAACTTAAAAGAAAAAAAAAAAAGAACCACCTGAAAGTATCCACCATGGAAATATTGGTGTTAAGAAAAACATTTCTATGTTTGTTTGGGCTCTTCCCTAACATAAATGTTTGTTCTAGGCCAAATGAATGAAAAAGGTTTTTATTTGAAAACGTTTAACTTCAACTTAAGTATGCTTTAAAATTCCTGTTGGCTGCTAAACTATAGCAAAAAACATCTGAAATAGATGTTTACTTTCTTGTTAGTGGTTGTAAAATTGTCTGTCAATGTGTATGTGAATAAAAGTTATTTTTTGATAGAGCCATAAATAAAGTAGATGTGACATCTTTCCCAACTGCCATTGAATATAAATAAAGTAATATTTTTGAATGTGTAGAAAGTATAACATACATAAGTGAAGGGAGAACAGCAGATGTGGTCTAAAACTTGACATTTAAATATAACTGCAATTAAATTATAAATTGAACAATAAATTTAAAAATTAGTTAAATCCAATTGAAACATGACACCGATGCAAAGTATAACTTTGCAATGATGGTCAAATAAGAAAAAAACCTTATTTTCTCAGATTATAAAGTGAGAAAAAGATGTAGGTATTCTGCTTCTCCATGTAAAGGCCAACTACATAGAAAGATTATCTATGTTGTCAAGGTATTTTTGAGAAAGGCTGAATCCCCAAATGCTTTGTTAAGAACTGTAATACACAAGTACTATAAAGAAACATTGCTCCTTGGACCCATATGGCTAAACTTAAGCCTTCAAGTTGCTCAGACAGTGTAAGGATTGACAGCTCTGTCATTCGAGCTTAGCTTTTTAAACTGAAAATGCTATTCATATTCACATTAAATGCTCCATTTAAAAAATTAGCCATTAGTTTGCAATAAGATTCTACTACAGCACTTTTTTAGATTACATATGAAAAGTATTTCTGCTTTTCTCTTCCCTCAATCTATACACCAGGCTTTTTGGTCAAATGTGTTCTCTAAAATGTTACATACTGTTTAGAAACTTCCCAAAGAGAGAAAAAGAATTAGATCCACATTAAATTTTTATAAGACTAAGCACTTTGGCTTTCCCTGTGGTTTTCATATCCTTGTTTCATGTTGGACAGTGACTTAGCTTAGCCCTTTCCATAACCTGGAACAATGAAAAAAGAAATAGTACACTGCAGGACTGTTTTCACTACCATTTTACCTAAAGAGAAACAAGCGTACAGAATGAAATTTACTCCCTAACAACTTTTTCCATTAATGCCTGAAATAAGCTGAAGTAGATCACAGTTGTTAAAAAAAGTTGTGCATAAATTGATTTTTAAAAATAAAACCATTTTATAGGAAGCTCATCTTTAAGGCAAACAATGACTTATTCTACATTGGTAAAGCAATCTGGACTTTCAGATTTGTCTGCAGAAGGCCAACATGCATTAACATCTTGCACTCCTAAATTCAAGGGGGATATACAATCTCCACTGCTATTCTAACCATTCTCGTTTCTATATAGAAAAAAATGACACAGAAACCATCCAGACTTGGTTCAAGTCAGTAAAGGACTCGCATAGTGGCCTCTGGCTTCTCTAATTTTAGATCAGTGCTTTCTTTAGCAGAATGTCTCTAGTAATGACACAAACATATAAAATAAGGCTTTTCAGTTCCTTTCACTAATAAACCTGCACATTTAGGAGTCCAATTCACATACAGAGCAATAGATAACCAATCACACATTCTTCCAGTTTTCCTTTAGGTCTGCTAGTCTTAGTTAAGGAGGAACATGAATCACTAGTCTTGTTCTTCTAAAACACTTTTTGGTCAAATAAATAATGCGTAGATACAGTACACACATTCTTACCAATTGCTCCACTGATTTTGTGTTCTTAGCAATGTTATTAATTTTTAATCTTAAAACGTCAAGCAATGGGTTATTCTGTAAGCACCAATTAACTTATTATATTTCTATAATCGTAGACCTGGCAAGACTTGCTATGAACCATATTTTTCCATTCAGTTGTTACGAGAATAAAAGCCCATCCCCATGATGCCAGAGAACCAAGCAGGCTGGATATTTCATGGGTGTTGTGAAGGAGAAACAAATCAAGGCAATTGTGCAGCTGTGGCAGCCAACAGGGTACCTGAACATCAATCCATAGCTCTCACCAAATGCTTCACGTACAGCAGCTGGAGAAACATTACTGGTGTATTATAGTACCAAATGAGACTTTTACCTTGTGGAGCTGCCACTGAAACAGGAGGCAGCTGCAATGGAGAGAATCCAATGCTCCCATTAAGAAACTGGCTGTTTGCTCCGGAATTGGGGATCTGGACAATGCCATACTGATTAATTTGCACTGGTGTAGTAAAAGTCACGACAGAGCCTCCATCCTGGGAAGCCACTGTTTGAATGCCTTCTCTTTTCACCTCAGTGCTGGGAATCAGTCCGGGGAAAGACACAGGGGCACCAGGGCTATAGGTGGTGGTGGCTGCTGAGTTAGCTGAAGAACTCTGGAGAACTTTGAATTCCTTCACATCCTGGGAGGTAGAGCCCAGTATGTCAGTCATGGATAGACCATTGCTCACAATGTTTGATGCCATTTTGGGTGGGTTCAATGACACTGTCTGTGTATTTCCCACATTTAATCCATTAAGGATAACTCCGTTGGGTCCCTGAATGAAAGAATTACCATTAAGGAAGACAGGTGAAGTACTTGCAGGTACCAAGCTTCCATTCAACAGAACTCCAGAAGGACTTAGTATCTTAGCATTTCCAATTTGTTGCATATATACTGGCTCCATGTGACTGGAAAGGCTGAGGTTGGTGACACCTTCGGACGAACTGGAGAGTGGATGAGGAGACAGATCCTCATGACCCTTGCTGGATTCATCTTCAGTGCTGGGATTACCATCTGACTCACTGTATTGAGAGGGAAATCAAGACACTAAGGTTACAGGGCTGACATTCTACATGGTGCCATTTGTTTGCAAAACCAGCTTCTAACCCCACTGAAGGCAGCGTTTGAGGAAGAGCACAGCAGGAAATCTTTTAGTCCTGTTTAAGCTCTAAGGCCTCTCAGCAGATTCTAACCAGAGAATCTGGGAAGATGTAAATTTAACGAATAGGATGTATGAAATTGTTTTTTATAGCATTGACGTTATTTCTTCCTGTTAAATGTGCCACTATCTATCTATACCATAGGGAAAAAACCTTATTCAATAAGGTCAGTCTTTCCTGTTTAGGTACTCCTTCCCCTTCCTTCATACCCATTCCAATTAGTGTAATTTTGACGGTAAATCAAACTGCCAAAGGAGCAGGAGGGGGAAAGTGTTCTGTTTTGTTTGCCAGTTAGTTAACAAGTGATCATTTTCTCACTGGCTCCCAAACTTCTACTTCACCAGCCTGACAACTCTTTCATTCAACAAAGTGGCTGGCCTTTAGGAACTGTTTTGTGCAGCCTCCCTTGAGTCTAAAGGAAGCTACAGGGGCCTATTTAACATAGGCCATCCAGTGCCCCGGTGAGGTGGGAGGGGAAGGGTGGGTCCCTCAGCTGCCCAGTAACTATCAGACCCCTCCCCTGCACCATAGGTCCCTCTGTTCCAGACAGGGCTATGTGTGTTCCTCAGCCCCTCGACTTGGGAGGAATAACAATCCGGGGAAGGAACGTGGTGGGGTTTCCCATTTGGTCTGAAGGTGGGCGGGGGAGAAATGGTGAGTAGGACATTGGCAGTTTGGAGACACGGAGGTACTTGGCCTAGCAGTAGACCCAACATCCCGGCAGTGCCCAGCGGTCGGTTTGCATTCAAGCCGAGGGGAGGGGAGGGGATTACCCGGGCTTTGGGCTGCGGGGCTAAGAGCGCAGAAATCGCTTTGATTTACGAGCTGAGGCTGAGCCGCCGCCGCCGTCTGCAAGGGTGACTCACCGGGGGTGCGGGTGGGAGGTAGATCCGGAGAGGGGCCTACATCAGGCAACAGGCCCGGGGGTGGCGGGAGTGTAGGGTTTGGAGGGTGGGCGAAGCAGGTAGAATACGGTGGAGGAAACCCAGGGAACGCGCTCTGCCGGGGAGCAGAGGCTGCAGGGCAGTCGGCCTGCGGCCCCGGCCCGCTCCCCACTCTCTGCCCCCAGTCCCCCGGATTCTGTCAGGGCTCAGAGTGACGGGATCCGCCGCCTCAAAGGGGCGCGGGGGGCAGATGGGGTGGCGTTACCAACACGCCTTCTGTGAGTCTCCTGCAGGCCTGTGGAAGGGTGCACTCAAGTCGCAGTGCGCGTTTTGTTTTGGTTACCGCGAGGCCGGACTCCGTCCAGCGCCTGCCTCCCTGCCTGGGGTTAGGTACATCGGAGCCGTCGGGCCTGGAACGAGCGCAGGGGCGGGGGCGGGCAGCTGCGGGTTCTGGAATGGGCCGGGTGATCACCTTCGCCCGGCGGGGCAGGCTCCCGGATTCCTTCCCCGAGCAGAACCTTAGGGAAGCATTTGGATTATTTCTCTCCTATTCCCGTTGGGCTGGAGACACGATCTCTAGGCGACCTTCTCCTTACTTTCCTTCGCTGCCTAACTCGGGAGGACGTACAAAAGAGGTGGAAAACCCGATTATATTTTACCGATTGAGGAAAAAATACCTGCCAGTCAAAAAGTTCAAATCCGCCAGGGTGGGCGCTCTGGAGGTGCGCAGTTGATAGCACCCCCACTCCTCCCTGCTGTCTTCCTAAAGCCAGCCCGCGCTTGCCCCCAACCACCGTACAAGGAGGGAGCCACTCCGGGTTCCGGGGGTCCAGAAAGCAGCCCTCCAGCCCTCCAGCCCTCCAGCCCAAAAACGCCGGCGGCACTGAAACCCGATCCGAAGGAGTTCAGAATCAGGTTTCAAAACACCGCAGAGCCGACTGCACCAACACCCCACGTTGCCGCGGCCGCGAAGTGAGCCACGGCGGGCAGAGTGAATGATTAACTCTGTCACATAAAACCTCGACGACCCAGACCCCCTTCTGCGCCTCCAGTCCCTACCAACACTGTCTTCCCTCCAGAGCCGACAAGGCTACCTCCTGCGTAGACTTGTGCAAGGTGGGGGCGCGGCGGCACCCTGGGGGTCGGGGACACGCGCGCGCGCGGGGCGGGTGAGACCCCGAGGAGGTGCGGACCCCGCCAGCGCTGGCAACCTCCAAGGGCTTCTAGCGTCGGCGAGAGCGGCCTTTCCCGCGCCTACACACGCTCCT
>PVKM010021806.1:0-22297 GCA_004027735.1 Carollia perspicillata | reverse complement strand
CCCAGCACTCACCTCATTTCTAGTCACTTCACCCACTTCCTGTATGCAACTGGCACCCTTCCATCTGTTGCCCTGGGTTTGAATCCCAGAGTGGCTGGGTTTGTGTATATTTTAAGACTGTGTGAGTCCTTTAAGTGGAGTTTCCTAAAAATCTAGCATTTTCTTCTAATGATGCAATCCCCGCTGGTTTTTACAGCCAGAAGTTATGGGGATTTATCTCCCCAGTGCTGGAATCCTGGGCTGTGCAGTATCTCCTGGGGCTGGGATCACTCACTCTCAAGGTGCCCCCCCCCCATTTTTATCCACCACACATGAATGTGGCACTTCCCACATTCTGAATGAATGTGGCTTTGTCAAATCCTTGGTTGTCAGACTTCCAAACAGTTCCATTTTCTGACAGTTTCTATGTGTTAATTGTTTTCAGATTCACTGTAATTATTTTTGTGGTTGCACAAAGAGGCAAAGGGTGTCGACCTGTGCTTCCATCTTGACTAGAAATCCCAAAATTCAATTTTAAAGTAATTTTGGGGGTTCTTTTTTACCTTCTGTTAGTCTCTCTGTTACTCCACAAGAATTCAATGCCTCCAAATTGCCCTTTGGCTATCAAAATTTTTCTGTTTGAGTCCCCTTGGGCCTGCCTATCCTCCAATGTCCCACGCTCCATAGTTACTTCTCTTCTTCCCTTTTCCACAAAGTTCCCCATTCCTCATTTGAATCTAATATGAATGTTAAGAAAGCAATCTGATGGGACTAAAGCATCTGAGCAAAGAATTTCCAATGTGATACTTCCCCCCTCATTATCTTCCATAACACATTTATCTTTTTATCCAAATGATGTTTAAATTACAGAAATCACAGGCCTTAGTTACAGCAAGTCCCCCTTATCCCAGGGGGACATGTTCCAAGATGCCTAGTAAATGACTAAAATTATGGATAGCACTGACCCTTCAATACTCTATCTTCTTTCTCATACATACACACACACACACACACTTTATGGCTTCTCCTTGGCTTGTCCAAATTGCCAGCATCACTACTCTTGCACTTTGGAGACATTATTAAATAAAATAAGGATTACCTGGGCACAGTGCTGCACTAGTGTGGCAGTCTATCTAGTAACTTAGAAGGCTACTAAGTGAATAACAGGTGGGGAGCTGACACAGCATGGATATATCGGACAAAGGGATGGTCATGTCCTGGGCATTACAGAGGAAGAGGGTGCAAGATTTCATCACACTACTCAGAATGGCCCACAACTTAAAACTTATGAATTTTTTATTTCTAGAATTTTTATACTGCAGTGGGCTGTGGGTAACTAAAGCACAAAAAGTAAAATCTCAGATAAGGAGGATAAACTACTATCCACTCCTAAAGGACATATATCACAACTTGGCAATATAAAAGGAGAATATTGATGGTAATGTCAAGGATTCTCTTTTTAAAATCTGCCCTGGCTTTTGTGGCTCAGTGGATTGAGTGCCAGCCTGCAAACCAAAGGGCGATTGGTTCAATTCCTAGTGTACAGCACATGCCTGGGCTGGAGATCAGGTCCCCAGTAAGGGGCGCATGAGAGGCAACCACATACTGATGTTTCTCTCCCTCTCTAAAAATAAATGAATAAATATTTTTTAAAAGAAATAAATAAATAAAATCTATTTTTCCTGTGTTTCATAAGAAAAATAAATTCAACCTAATTAATTAAAAATAAATATAAGAGTTAAGATGTCTATTTGTCATAATCATGTAGAAAAATGGCTTCTAACAGGATAGATATCCCATTATCAGGGGAGCATGAACATTTCCTATGATAAAAAGTTTTCCTTTCCTATTTAATTTGGTTGTGATCAAAAGTAACATGGAACTAATCTCAGGGCAGATAAATAATGAATGGCTGAATTTTTTAACCAACTAAACTATTTAGATAAGAAAAACAGGTTTTTATTTTAAATGCTATGCTCATTTCAGACCTTTGCTTCATTGATTTGGGGAAGTAAGACATTTATGTGCTTTTGTGGGCTTTGTGATAAGGCTTTACAAAAGTTACAATATGCATTTGCTTTACTGCACGAATAGCTCATATATCACTGAAAGAACCATCACTCACAGTTACCATTTCTTTCTACATGCCAAGTTTTATGGCATATTTTCTTTGGGAGACTGTATGTCCACGTAGTTACTGTGGACCAAAGATGTCACTACTTCTATCAGAATCAATAGCTGAAGTTGAATGTGGGTAAATTTAACCTCTCCTGGTTCATTACAAAATTCTTATTTGGTGATATAAATGTTTATTCATTCTTGCTTATTGCACAAATAAATGTTCCATGGAAATATTCAGAAAATACAGATACATAATAGAAATAAATAAATAACTATGACAAACTCTACCATCAGAAACACTAACATTTTCAGCTGTCCTTCTCTGATCTCCTTGCTATACTTATCCAAACAATGTATTTTATAAAAATTAGTTATTTTATTTCTTAACTTGTTCATATCATGCTAATTTAAATTAACTATATATTGTATACTTATTTCCATTCTATTACCTATTCTTTACAAAAGCCTTTAAGGGACTACATAGCATTTGAGTATATGGGTATGCTACAAAAATTTTTAACTATGGCTTCTCCAAGCTGGCAAAGGGAATAAACTACCAGGAAGTCCACAAAGTTTAGAGAGTCCCAAAGAAGTTAGACCCAAGGAAGCACACACCAAGGTGCATCATAATTACATTACCCAAAATTAAAGATAAGGAAAGAATCTTAAAAGCAGTGAGAGAAAAAGAGATAGTTACCTACAAAAAAGTTTCCATAAGACTATCAGCTGGTTTATCAAAAGAAACCTTATAGGCAAGAAGGGGATAGAAAGAAGTACTCAAAATCATGAAAAACAAGGGCCTACATTCAAGATTACTCTATCCAGGAAAGCTATCATTTAGAATGGAAGAGCAGATCAAGTGCTTCCCAGATAAGGTAAAATTAAAAGAGTTCATGATCACCAAGCCTTTATTATATAAAATGTTAAAGGGACTCATCTAAAAAAAGAAGATGATCAAAAATATGAACAGTAAAATGACAACAAACTCACAACTATCAACAACTGAACCTAAAAACAAACACAAAAACAAACTAAGCAAACAACTAGAACAGGAAGAGAACCACAGAAATGGAGAACACATGGAGAGTTATCAGAAGGGAGGAGGCAGGAGGGAGAATAGGGGAAAAGGTACAGGGAATAAAGAATATAAATGGTAGGTACAAAATAAACAGGGGGAGGTTAAGAATAGTATAGGAAATGAAGAAGCCAAAGAACTTATACATATGATCCATGGACATGAACTAAGAGGCAGCGAGAAATGTTAGTGGGAGGGGGTTGCAGGACGGAGGGGAATAAAGGGGAGAAAAAAACTGAGACAACTATAATAGCATAATTGATAAAATATACTTAAAAACATCTAACTATGGAGTTACATATTTGTAATGTGATGATGGCTATGTCAAAAAAAAAGTACAACGATGACTCAAATTGCATCAGATACATTTGACCATTTCACTTCTAATTACTAAAAGTCATAAAAGAGGTAGAGATTTTAAGATATCCAACCAAGTCCATCTTCCCCTTTTTCCTGGTAATATAGCTCAGGGCCAACTACATCCCCCAATTTCCTTTGCTTCAAAGTGTGGAATGTGACCTGAATGATACGTGCCATGCCCAGGCCTAGACCTTAACACATTGCACACATGCCTCCCTGCATTCATCTCTCCCGCAACCACATCCCACACACACTTCAACTAAAACCAAGAATTAGCAGCAACCCAGCCTTAATCAAACAGATGACAGCATACCTAGGATATAGCACTGACTTAAAAGGAACCCGAGTCTCTGAATGACTGAGTGGAGCATAACTGCTGCCTCATATCATTCCAGAACAATTGTGAGGGACAAAAAATAATGATGTACCTGTCCTTTAAATTAAGTAACTTTTTCCTTAATCTGTTCCAGTAGTAGTTACACCTAACTCACCTTCTATTTATCCAATGTTGGTTTATCTACAGTAAATGTTCACACCATTTCAATTTGGTGTGAAATTCCGTCTATATTGGAACTTCCCCTTCCTAAAGTCTTTGGACCCATGCTTCAGGAGCAACTCACACATAATTTCCACTTCTGAGTCTGGTAATATAGAATGAACAACATTCCTTTCTTGGCCACAAATCAGTAAGGTTTCTGGTGTTTTCTGCTTCCACTAGAGTTTTTCGACATTGGACAAAACAAGGCAGTGCTCATCCTCTCCCCCAAGAGGAAGCTCACAAGGTTAGGAACAAGCATGGTCACTGATATCTAGGTGCTTTTCATATAATAACGTAGGTACTCAGAGAAACTATGGCAATTAGTTAAGAGCCTTCTTTTTCACAAACATATAAACATGTGTAGAGAGGTTAGAAAGCTTGTCCAACAGCATACATATAGAGATGCCACTGAGGAGCCAGAATTAGAACTCGAGTCTTGACTTCTCATCAAGAATAGCTTGCAGTGCTCTAAAATACAAACGCATATGAAGAAAAGGAATTCTTTTCAAAATGTTCTGACTTTAAATATCCAACCACATTTTCTTTTTCCTCAATGCAACCCCTCTTTAAAGCCAAATGTACTGCAATCCAATGCACACAGTACAATCAGTCCTTCTAGGTTGAATGATAAACATTCATCCATTGAACAATTATTACACAACCACCACGGATTTAGCACTGGTGAGTCAGATACAATTCCTGCTGAGGGAAGCATACATCTGGAAAGCAATCAACTATAGTATAACATCCTGAGTGTGAAGAGTTATGTAGGATAGGAGAAATATAAAATGTTTATGGTTTTATATAATTACAAACCCTAACCCAATCTTGAAGGTTGTGGAAGTCTTCCTGAAATGGGGCACCATGGAGTTTATTCCTGAGGAAAGATGCAGATGGCAGCCACATAAAGAAGAGAGGAATACAGAGAAGCCTAGAACTACCACATACAATGAAACTCTAAAGGAATCACAGTTTAACACCTGTTCCCACCTCCTTCAAACCCATTACCCTCTCACCCACCCCATATTCGTTTTCCCATATTCCAATTTCTGTTCCAAGTAGTACTTCAATTTCAATAAAAATTACTGGAAATAACTTTATTTTGCTGGCAATTCATACTTTTTCTTTACCATCACATTAATATTCTCTCCAAAATTGAAACCTATGATGCTGAAAATGTTCATGGTTTTCATGCATGAAGGACCACAATTTTGAAATTTTCTCTGTAGCTCCTTAAAGGGTTGATGAAGCTCATAATCACTTATCTAGATTGAAGAGGTAAATGGGCCTGCAGGGGCATCTCTGGGTCATATAATAATCTGCTTCTCCAGTCTCCAGAGTTAAATGAGAAACATTCCTGAATGATAGCACAAGTACAAATTATTTGACATACCATTGGCCTTCCTACAAAACCTCTTAATTATACATGTGGAGGCTTATTGCACTTCATTAAATGTTTAAATAACTATGAAAGTGTTTTATATTCTATGCTTGATAATAAATAACATTTAACTATCTTAAAATATTATCATAAAACTTTAAAATAATTTAATATAAATAATGGATTATGATAATATATTGAAATATATCATGGAATGCATATTTAAAATGCATTATATATATATATAAACACACACATAGTGATGATATACAGAACACCTAATGTGTCAACATAATGAGGTCTTCTTTTCAAGGATGCATGTGCAGATATTACAGTGAAAGTTCATTAATGACATACTCTTGTGGTTATACAGATTTTGAACCATTCTAACTAATTTTAAACAATTTTAACAACTTCTATCAATTATTAGAAATATGAGATGGAGTAAAATCAAATATTTTTCTCTCCCTATTACTGAATAAAAAATAGTTTATTTTAGTATATACCAAAGAAACTGTTTTGAAAAGATGTGGAGAAAATTAATTAAAAGTAAGCATGTATTGGCACTAGTGAAAAATTATTACATGAGTAAGTTAAAATTTAAGATTGGATCAAGCCACATTAGTTAAGTTTTAAAGTAAACATTTACACAGTGCAAAAACCTCACTAAGAAATCCTCATATTAAAAGCCACAGATGTAATGATATCATCAAATAGATGCAATTCTATGAACCAAACATTTCCCATTTTGTGGGAAACAGCACATTTATAAAGCAAAACATGAAAAAGATTTCTTAAGCATTAAAGCTCCATGTTACAAACAGCAAAAGGACAATATTGGTGCTGCTTCCATCCTACTGAAAAATGAAATATGTGTGCTCTTGTTCTCAGGAGAGGTTTGATGTTTTCTGGTGGGTCCTGCTATTCTCCTTTCTGCCTCCAATTAACTGTCACCTGGTTTGAGAACATTAGCAGTTACACAGGTTGAAGCAGAGAAAGAAAAGCAACAGTAAGCTACCACCTCACATGTTCGGTGTTCTTATGTGATGCCATACAATATTTATATAAAACTAAGTTCTCTATTCATTTTATATGTAATTAGATAAGCCAAAGGAAAAAAATTTAAAAAGGTAGACTGCATAATGTCTCACCTTTACTGTAATAATTACCTGATTCAGTCTATCAGAGATGTCTCTCAATTGTTTTCAGTACCAATTCAGGGTTCCAATCAAGCATTAACAAAATGTCCCTTCTATGAGATGACTTTATGCCCTCACCCCACCTCAAGTGTCCCAATTTTATCTAGTGTTTGAGATCCAAACAAATATAATTTCCATAGCACACCCCCCAAAATGTGAAGAATTCAACTTCTGTTCACCTCCCAAGAAACTTCCTTAATCACATTAAAGCAGTGATTCTGCTTCTTGAGTCATATCTGATGAACTGCAGCAACTGAAAAACAAACATCCACATTCTACCCAGAGTGCTATGTACTGGATGATCACTAAGTACACCTTTCAAATACATCATTTGAACAACAAGCCTCCACTTGCATAATTTGCATTTTGGGAACCGTACAATTTATTGTCAGGTTGAGTGTGGCATTGTTCACCTGCTTTCCTTCTGTCGACATCAACCAGATGACTATTCCTCCTACCTGTGAGTGTCCCAGATGGTCAAGGTCTCTGCAGGAATTCTATTTTAATTGTTTTATTCTCCCCCAAGGACATTTTTTCAATGCTTTTAGAAAGAGAAGAAGGGAGAAATGTAGACAGAGAGAGAGAAACATCAATGCAAAGAAACATTGATCTGTTGCCTCTTACACGTGCCCTGACCTGGAATCAAACCCACAACCTAAGTATGTGCCCCACCTGGGAATCAAACCCGCAACTTTTCAGTGTATAGGAGGACGCTCCAACCAACCAAGTCACCCAGGCCAGGACCCTGTCGGCATTCTTACTCCTGCCAACCAGGTGGCCCTCTATCTTGTCTTACTCTGGCTACTCAATATCAACCCTCCCTCACTGACTTAACCCAACTCAGTCCAAGAACCTGGCTCAAATTCAGCTAGTGCTTTTTTTCATTGTTGTTCAAGCACAATTGTCTCCATTTCCCCCACCACCACCACCCTCCCCGTCCCACTGACCTTCACCTCTCACCCTCAATTCTATCCCACTTTGGCTTTGTCCATGGGTCCTTTATACATGTTCCTTGATGACCCTTCTTCCCCTTTTTTCCCCCATTATCTCCCTCACCCTTCCCCTCTGGTTACTGTCAGTTTGTTTTTTGTTTCAATGTCCCTGGTTATAGTTTGCTTGATTGTTTGTCTTGTTGATTAGGTTCCACTTATGCCAGGCAACGAAAGACAAATATCATATGATCTCACCTACAAGTGGAACCTACTCAGCTATTGCTTTAATCACTTTACAAACTCTATTTTACTCTTTCATTAGTCTCAGAGCACCTGGCTTGTACTCAGCTGTGTATTTCTGTCTGGGGCCATCCTGTGCATTTGATTTTACTCTGGTGATACTGACACCTCTCTGCCTATTAACATGGAGATAACATCACCTTCTCCAGATGTCCTATCTAAAATATCCTATATTATTAAAGAAGCCACACAATTCACAAGGCAACAATGTATATTAAAGTAAGTTCACTACCATAAATCTTAAATCTCAGGAATTTTCTTTGGTACTGTTACATATTTGTGGCACACCAACAATTACTCAGGACTAGGACCTCAAAGCATGAGCATCTGTGCTATTTGCCATATACTGCTGGCTCTCTACCTTGTGGCCACATGGGAGGACGGCACTTTCCTGCCCCCCTTGAAATTAGGCATGGTCATATATTCCCACTGAAATGGGAGAAGTGTCAATTCTAAGCAGCAGGTCTAAGAGCCAGTGTAAGACTCCCCACCCTCTCTTCCTGCTGTTGAGATGGTCACGGAAGCAAGAGTGAAAATGGAGTTGCTCTTAGCAGGGATGAGTGATGAACAGAGACCCCTGCTGGCCGATGTTGGAAATATACTGTGAGCAAGAAACCAGTCAAGCCACTTACTCCAGTGTAACATTGTCAATTCTGCCTAACAGGAATTAAAGAGAACCTAAAAGGTAAAGTTATACAGGTTTGTATATCTGTCATAATCTATAATTAGACAGAACTAAGAAAGTCCTTTCAGCATGAAGAAGAAAGCCCAAATTTAGTCTCCATCTACTTAATTTCAAATAGAAATGGATCGGCATTTTCTCCTCATTTCAACTGAAAAAAATGGTAGTGTTTAGACTCCAAACCACCATCATTTCTTATAAATTAATGACACAAGAAATCAAGGCCAGTCCTTTTACTTAACACCACCTGCAAAGACTGCAACTCTATAGAACATAGCAACCTTAGAGACATCACTCAGTTATACATATCACATTGAACTAGCTACAAACTAGTTCATCTATACACTCGTTATTTACAAATTAATTTAAAGATTATAATTTAGCACATTTTATGGAATTGTTGGAAATCTGTCTCTATTTCTACTAAAAATCACAAGAGCATGTTTTATTAATAAAATACTAAAATATTTTATTTACTCATTTTAATTAAACAATCTGATTATCATACCACCCAATGGTCAAACTCTTCAGAGCTACTTATGTTATATTTGACTAAATACTAGTCCCTGCAGACTAGTATTTAGTAAAAAAGTACTTAGTCAAAATGTGTACCCATGGCCTCTTGTTAGTGGTATTTAAAAAGATAACTTTTGAAAATGCCACCTTTCAACTATGAGAGATATATTTAAGCAAATGAAGATAGGTGCTTACAGTGGAAAAAAAGCATGTCCAAATTTGTTGCAGTACTCATAATTGGAATATTTTTCCTATCTCATGTTTTTCCACTTTAAATGAAAGTGTCTGCGTCAGTACTTCTATTTAAATAGCAGTCCTTTATTGTCTTTCTCTTATTTCTCTTGTTTCATTTTTCTCTGTTCAAATTAGTTGTTACAGAATTTTATTTGATTTTTATAGTTTCATATTTCCTCTAATGCCTCAATAGTTTCTATACAGTTTCTCAGGATTTCTATGCCAAATTCTGCCATTTTTATAATTGTTAGATGGTTAATAGTTTTATTAAGTAAGTAAATGTTTAGAAATATGTATCATTCTTGTATTTACATGTAGACTTTGTATTAGTTCAAAATAAATGACACTTATATTAAATCTTATACAGAGATCTGGAACTCAATTCTATATAAAGAAAACCACAGAAGTACATACAATTCTTACAAAGAATCAGTATGTGGCATCTCTAATATCAAATGATGTAACTTTTCACATGATCACTGATATCAAATGATGTAACTTTTCACATAATCACTGATATCAAATGATGTAACTTTTCACATGATTACTGGATGAATTATTTCTTAAATGCACATTCATACTAACAGCATATTGCTTTTAACTGCATGTGTATCTATCATTTCTGTTCGACTGTGAGGTCTTCAAAGTAAAGGGGATTCCCTCATTGATTCCTGAATCCCTTGTCCCTGGCACAAGTTTAACAGAAGCTCCTTAATAAAATGGTGCTTGTATCTATATCTTTCACCATAGTTGACTATGATCAACCAAAATATTTGAATTGAGAGAAAGTGGTCTTTAACTTTGGTTATTGTCAGAGAAATGGTTTCTATTACTACAAACCCAACTCATTCCATAGTTTTGCATGCATATTGCATAATTCACTAACCTATCACCTTCTAGCCCCACTGTTGGTCTAGCTGGACTACAAAGCCTTTCACATTGTCTTGCATATGGACAGCTCCACCCCAAAAGTGCAAATCACTTTGGAACTATACCAGTGCACTGAAGAGAGGCACCCACTCACACAGCAGAATGCATTCCCACCAGCTTCCTAGCCACTCTTTCATTCAAAAACCAGGTTTCAATATATGTCTCTAGATTTTCACATATCCAGATTGGGCCAGGTCTGAATAAATATTATACGTGGATGACATCTACATATTCATTCATTCACTTAATTACTTATTGAAGTTTTCTCTATTTGACTCAAATTTGAACTAAGATACTACCTACCCCTTACAATGGAGAAACACATTTTCTAATTTAAATCCCCAGTAGGCCGAGCACAGAAGATAGTCAAGGCAGTGAAACTTTCTGTATAACAGTGTATACATGTCATTATACAGTTGCCAAAACACATAGAGTGTATTAATACAATACCAACGGTGAATTCTTGATTGTAACAAATACACAGTTCTGTTGTGAAATGCTGATAGTGGAATAGGTTGTGCCTGTGTAAAGGCAAGGGGCATATGGGAACTCGGAATTTTCCATTCAGTTTTATTGTGAATATAAAACTGCCCAAAAAAAATAAAGGCTATTTCACAATTGTCTTAAGTCCCACAAGGATAGCAGGACCTGGGCATCAATGGTGCCCTGAGGGGAAAGGCTGGCCCCTGGAAGATGGCCTGGGCCACTAGGGCAGGACCTATGCAATGAGTATAGAGGGCTTGATGACTGAGGCAAGTGCTCGGGAGTGAACAACGCATGCACATGCCTTGCTCACCAGGCATCCAGGCTCCCTGGTGTCCACACCAGTCTGGGCTCTGTAAGGATAAACCTGGCTGCAGGCGAGGACTTCTGGAGTACGCACTGGGATGTCAGCATCCACCCCACTCCTAAACAGAGTTTCTAATTCCTCTGAAGCCAGATCTCACCAGAACTCCTTACCCTTGCCTTCCTGGGCAGTGCCAGGAAATCCACTGATGAAAGAGGCCTGGGAGTCCAATCTCTCACAGAGGGCCCATAGATATCCTCCAAAAACAAGGCCATAAGTGGTCTGGCTCAAGCAATTTTCCCAGATCTGCATCAGGTGTGCAGTCCAGGACACTGCTGGCCCCAGAAAGATAGCCTGCTGGTTGTGGGCAACCCAGGTACACACCGTTTCTGATGCCTGAAGTCAGGCGAATGAGAGAAAACTGCAAGTGATCATGCTACAAGACTCTTCCAGGTTCCTGGGAAGTAGGGTCTGAGGTATAGAAATAGGTCAGGCCACTGGTGGGCACTTTTGACGGACATACCGTTGGTGTGCACCCATCCCTCTCTAAAACAGAGTTGCCTAATCTCTGGCAACTTCAGAGTTGCCTCTGAAGCCTAATATCTCAGGATTGCATATATAGATCTCATGGGATTTCAGAAGCCATTCTGGGCCTGACCAAGACTGACTATGATGGGAACCATCATGTCTGCCAAACAGGCCCCAAGTTCCTTAATGATAGCAGGACTCTGGTACATGCTGGTTGCTACCATTCAAACCTCCTCATCAGTTGCACACTGCAGGAACTGCTGGCCCCAGGAAAAGCGCCTAGTGGGCAAGGGCAGGCCTTATCCAACAGGCCAAGAGGGGCTGACGATTGAGGCAAGTGCGGGGGAGAAAACTGCACATTTGCATACCGTGCAGTTTCTGCATCCAGGCTCTCTGGGGCGTGTCCTCGGTTCCAGGCAACGTGTGGGCACTTCTCAGGGACACAGCCACCTGCCAGAGTCCATCCCACTGCTGAGCAAAGTTGCTAAATTCTCCTGAAAGTGAATCTCCCTGTGAACTTCTTTGCTTAGTCTTCCCCACAGTGCTAGGAAGTCCACTGATGAGAGACCTGGGAATTCTGCCTCCCACAGGGGGCCTGTATATCTTCCCAGAACAGGGCCCTAATTGTGGTTTAAAGGGCATCCGCTGTGCTGTGCACGCACACACGTGCGCGTGCACACACACACACACACACACACACACCAGGAATAAAAGAAAAAATGTCCAGTAGAGGCCCCTAGAGGGCCATTGGCTACTGAAGCCAAGGATGGCTATAACCTAGACAATCGTAGTCAAAACCACAATTACGACCTACTATGGGATTTTTAAGATTTTATGGGAAGGGGAAGTAATAACCCCAAAGATAGTCATGATTATTGTTTTTATTTAATAACATCAGATAGTTTTAGTGAAGCCGAGCAATTTTCCCAATATCACACAGTGATTAAGAAGAGGAGCTGGGAATTTACCCCAAATCCATCTGATGCCAAATCCGATTCTTTTAGCTATCCATTGATTCACTATTTATGAAGAATCTGCTATGTCCGTGACCATTCTCTACATACTATAGACACAGAGGTGAACAAGACAGACACCAACCCAGATCCAATGGAAGTAATATTTTGAAGAGATAGGACAGCAGTCAGGCTAAAAGAAAACTATGCTTATATACATTTTATATAGAGATAATATAAATATAGATACAGATAATTTACATAGAAATTATATAAATATGTGCATGTACAGATTTAAAACACATACCAAAGAAATGTTTTTCAGAAAATATAGAGCAGAGATTTGGTAGTGACTGAAAACTGAGACAGAAATGACAAAGAACCAGTTATCTGAAGATCAAAGGAAGAACATCCCAGTATGAAATTCCTAAGGTAGACATGAACTCTGTATGCCTAACTGACCGAAATAAGGATGGTATGACTGAATCAGAGTGAAGCAAGGAGAAAGAAGAAGGGAAAGACCAGGGTCAGAATTCTGGGTTTAATTCTAAATGCAATGGGAAGAAGCCAATAGTGGTTTTAAGCATGGAAGTGACATTCCAGGTCCTGGGAACATAACCAAGTGTCAGGAGGCACGTAGGGAGACAGTGTAGTTAGGAATTGATTGGGCTAATCTGAAATGGAAATGATGATAGTTTACACTTTGACAGGGTGAATTTTAGAGATGTAAATACAGACCCAGAGTTTATGGTCCTGGCTTCCTATTAAACGAGTGTTCTAAAACTCACTATGAAGACAACACCACTGTCATCTTCCATTGAATAGTTCCACTTCAGTGGATTCAGCAAAGACCTAGTTTCCTACTGAATTTTGGGTTGAGGTGGTATGAAATACTTGGGGGAATTACTCCTACATGTCAGCACCATTATATTATTTGCTAAGTTCATCAATTATGCCATATTATAATGGTAGAAATAAAATTAAAGTGAAATAAACCCTCAAAATTCTAATCATCTTAGTAAATACATATTTTAGTTCCTTCCTGCATTTTCTCACATGATTTTAAATATGAGACCAAGGCTCAGAAACCAAACTATCCTTCTTTAAAACAGTCTGCCTAACTACATTTTATAATATATGAAAATTCTATAAATCTCATAAAATGGTAGAAGAAAAAGATGAATAAAAAATATTGGCTCCTTACCCTTGAAAGTTTACAGAGGTCCCATTTTCCTTTACAGTCTCTTAAAGAAGTTTAGGCAAAGTGATTCTCAAAAATGTAAGAAATTGTCAGCACAATGTTAAATTTAAATCAGGATATTAAATGATTTTTATAAATCTCAGGAAAAATACATCCATAGATAAATTTGCTACCATCTACTTAATAGGAATATCACAAAGTCTCCTTTTGTATAAATATAATTAGTGGGATTCTATAAAATTACAATTTAAGTTGAAGATTTATACATTCTTCTTCCACTAGCAAGACTAGTGAAGGGGGAACAGTAATAATCTCACCACATATCTAAAAGTATATTTACTGAAATGTCCTTAAAATGTTTACACTTATTCTCCTTTTCTTGTTCTGCTTATAATCACCTGTCTATCATACGGCATTTCTGTGGTCTGTGGTTCTATTTCCTACTTGCTTAACCTTGTGATTCTGGGTTGGCAATATACACATATTATTAGTGTAGAGTTTGCGTTTTCATTTGTATTTCTGGTCCTCTGTTTCTCCCAAAACTTGTATCATTATTGATTTGAGAAATTTTAATCTGGTAAAGACTTAATGTATGTTGTTTATTTGTCATGTGTCATGGCATTTTAATACCTCTTTTGGAGAGGAAAAATAATTTTTCTTCTACCCTTCTAGGTTCTTGGCTGAGAGCCCCCTTTTTATAAAAGATAGATTAATGAAAGAAAAACAAACAGCAATTTAACAGTATGCACATCTCCTGTATACTTGGCAGAGACCCAGGAAAACTATGTAACTCCCCAAAATGGCCCAAGCTATCACTTTAAATATCATCTCCAGCTAAAGACAGAAGATGTTGGGGGAGTGGAGAGTCAGTTATGGAAGGTTACCGGGAAAAGCACAGTAAACAAAAGGAAAGTTTTTGTGCCAGTTTAAGTCACTGCCTACTCCACTGATGATGTCATCTGGAGACTGAGTCATCCTCCTCTTCCTAGTACAGAGAAGAAGGCACTTACAAATGGAGATTTTGTAATTCGGGTAGGTCAGAGCATAGGTCCCTGGAAAATAGGGGAGCCCCCCAATCCTGCAAAAAGGCAGGGGAGCAGGAAGGGTGCCAACAGAGCAGAAGGCAGAGCATTTAAGGTACACTGCACAACAGAGGCAGATAAAACAGCCCGTGCCTTCAGGAAGGGAGGAGCTGGGAAGGAGGCTGCTGCTTTGGGCAAACAGCAAATGTGACTATGATAATGTGCACTGGCAGACTCACTTGTGACATGGGTAGGGCAGCTCATAAAGTGCCTGCGTGAGCTGTGGAGGCTGATGGCCCACCCTGGACTAACGGGTACATGTGCACCTGCTCATGGCTGAGAATCTTTTGCTCTTACAAAAAATGGCAGCAGAAAGAGGGTCAAAGACACTGGGGAGCTAACAAAAACGGTGGACACTGACTCACCATAGGAAGAGCTGGACAGTTCCACTGCCATCCTGTGCACTTGGGATGTCAGGAGAGTCTTCTTTTAAGAAGCAAAGACACAGGTGCTCTCTTGGGCTCGCAGTGCTTGCTACAGAGAAGTCACTCTCTTGTTTCAGAGCTTGGTACAAGCTCTCTCCCTGGGTGACATTTGGACATTCTAGGCCTCTAGCCCTGCTCCCTGGATGGACAGGAGGAGTAATCACGGAACCAGATTCTGTGCACCGGAGTCCGAGACCCTGCATGTGTGGGAGCCCACTCCTGGAGGCAGGGTCCCACACTGGGACGTGCGCCCCCCTGAGCTCCAGCCTCTGGGACACTACGATCCAGGGTAGCATGGCACATGGTTGTGGACAGCTACATGGAGACTGAGAGCAGCACACCCCAGGTCCTGAAAGAGAGAGCCTCTGCGAAAGGATGGCAACTTTGAAACCCACAAGTGCACATTCCAGAGAGGATAGAGATCTGTTTGCATGACCAGCTTAAGGACAGATAAGGAAATGGGGGCCTTCTGGGCATGGTTTTGGCTTGTAGTCTTTTGCAGAGCATGAGATAATCTGGGTTTTGTGAGAGAAAAGGGATCACAGCAGGAATGCTCTCAGCACACCCCCAAGGTTGGACCCCTGTTAATAAAAATCTCTTTCCTTCAACACAAATCATTGAGTCATATATAAGGGATATAAGGGCACCAAGAGGCCGAAACTCAGTTTTTACATTTATAGTCTCATTACAAATGTAAATGTCTCTTACAAAAGGTAAACTTTTACTGGTTTTCAGAGCTTCTCCAATATCTTCTGTTTCTCTAAAGTAACCTTTATGCCAAAAAGGCATATTTTTGGTGCTGAAATCTGTTTCCCTTCACTGTCAAAGTTTTCATCTACAAAAAGTAGATGGAAGAGCTCCATGTTCTAAACATTTCACTTTGAAGCACAGAAAAAAACACATCACATTATTCATGAAAAAAAAGGAGAGCTTTGACCCAAAACCACAAGAGCTCTATTAGTCCACGTCGGGATGCAGTTTGTCTTACTCCTTACCCATGTCCACACTGCCTATCCCCTTTCAGACCACCATCACCTTTCAAATGGTTTGTACACAGAAAAACTGTGAAAGTTAGTGGCTGTCCTTTTGTTTGCAGGGCAGATTATTGGCATTGCACATGCCCATAGCATACAGGATAATGTTTCTTAATAAGCCAAAACCATAAAAATAACATACTCCCAAACAATGATAGAGTAATCACACTATTGTTTTAGCCAATGGGAGGTGAAAGGAATAAAGTTCAGATTTTGTTGAGGTATACCTTTTCCACGAGGATGGGTCTCAGGAGACACAGCTTATCCAACCTGGAGCTGACCTTCAGCTGCCAGTGCAAAAAACAAATAGTCTCTTGTCGCTGGAGTGCATTGCCAGGGAACAGTGGCGCTGGTGTGGGCGAGCAAGTTGATCTCCTTGGCCTTCATATGGACAGCAATCATCTCTTACCAGTCTGCAACACTAGCTTCATAAGACCAGGTGTAGCGTTGCCTATTTTTAACAAGCCAATGTTGACTTTCAATGGTTCCTTCTTTTTTTAAGTGTTCACAAGCTATTCATCAACTTAGACATCTGGATCAACATCAAGCTTATGGGCTATAGTTTCTGGGTTCCACATTTTCCTCCTTTTTGAAATTTGAAATATTTGTCCATTTCTAGGCCTTTGATATATTCCCAGAATAGTTTGCTGTGCTATAAAAGGATGCTCTTCAGAGCCAAACTACCTCCAGTTTTGACACTGTCTATAGGCCTCTGCACAATGGTTACTTTACCATTACAGCTTCAGTTTCCTTATCAGTAAATTAAGAATAATGAAACTACTTGCTGAGTATTTGCCAGGACAAATGCAACTTAAAAGTGTGAGATGTGAAGTTTTAGATGGATCTAACTCTTAAAGAAAAAAACAAACATGGCAAAATGTTAAAATAAGTCTATATGTATATAGGCTATATTATTTTCTACATTTTTATATGTGTTTAAAATACCTCATCATTTTTAATATATGAATGATTTAGCAAAGATTATAATAATATTAGCAATACCAGATCTGTTCCAAAAATGTCCAGCCATTGTTAATATGACAAGAATGGTTTGTGCAACATGGATATAACCTGGCAGCCAAGGAGAGTGGACTGGAATGCACATGCATAAATAATGACTACTTCACTGTACTAGTCAGTGGGGGCAGTAGACGCCATTGAATGAGCATGTGTACTGTGTGGTCATCACATGCAAAATGAATGAGCAAGTAGAGCAACAAATCTGCATCAAATTTTGCATTAAGCTTGGACATTCCTCCATGGAAACTTTTCACAAGATTCAGAAGACCACAGCTATGGGCAACTGGTGATTGGCAGCTTCATGATGACAACACTTGCCCGCTCATGCCTCACGTCTAATGCAGAGTTGTTTGGTGAAACACCAAATCACCCAGGTGACTCAGCCCCACTACAGCCCAGATTTGGCACCCTGCAACTTCTGGCTTTTCCCAAAACTAAAATCACTTTTGAAAAAGGAAGAGATTTCAGACCATCAGTGACATTCAGGAAAATATGACAGGCAGTTGATGGTAATTGGGAGAACTGTGTGAGGTCCCAAGGTGCCTACTTTGAAGGGGACTGAGGTGTCATTGTCCTATGTACAATGTTTCTTGTATTTTGTATCTTCTTCAACAAATGTCTCTATTTTTCATATTACATGGCTGGATACCTTCTGAACAGACCTCATATGGTAATGATTTAGCATAGTTATTATTATAATCAGTACAGATCTTTTCCAAACTTACAGGTAACAAATTTATAAGTTTTTTCAAGCATAAAAGAGGTCACATGGCATATGACTTGGGGTAGTAAATATATAACACAATATACAGATGATGTGTTATAGAACTGTATACCTGAAACCTACATAATTTTATTAACCAACATCACCCCAATAAATTCAATAAAAGAAAGAAAGAGAACAGAACTTTAAATCAGACAGATTTTTATTTTAGTTCTTGTTCAATTGCAAATAAGATGGTTAATTCTTGGGAAAAGTTCTTTACCGCTAGGAGCTCTGTTTCCTCTTTGTAAAATTAAGGCAATCATATATACTTTAAAGGGGCATTGTAAAAATTACCTGTAATAGCCCTGGCAGGTGTGGCTCAATGGATTGAGTTCCAGCCTGTGAACTGAAATGTCACTGGTTTGTTTCCCAGCCAGGGGACATAGCTGGGTTGTGGGCCAGGCCCCCAGTTGGGGGCATGTGACAAGCAATTTTTCAATGTATCCTTCTCACATGATGTTTCTCTCCCTGTCTTTCTCCCTCCCTTCCTCTCTCTCTACAAATTAATAAATAAAGTCTTTTTTAAAAAGAGTTATGTGTAATATACTGCATATCACATATCTGATCCAGTGTTTTCCTGAACACTGATAGTTATTATTATTACTCTGGGATATGATTTTTCTGGACCTGTTAATACAAATTTATTTGAGTTAACAATATATTTTTTCCTAAAACTTTTATAAAGCTTTCAACATCTCTTAACTACTTCTTTTTTCTTGCCAACTTGAACATCATTTATTCCCTTGGCTGCCTTTCCCATATTCCTCATCTCTCATTAACCAGGGAGTCCCGGTCAGTCCCATCTAAGTGATACTTCTTGCCACAGTCCCTTCTCTTCTTTGCCACTGCCACCTTCCTTATTCAAGTACTTACTGCCTCTCATCTGACTATTAAAATAAATGGCTAACTCCTGTTTCTTCCCCATCCAATGAATTCTAGATACCAATGTCAAATTAATTTTCTACAGTTTGGAACAAGTTACTCTCCTGCTGAGAAACCTTCAAAGATTTCCCCATTGCCTACAAAATAAAATTCTCCCCCTCACTTTTTCAGCTTTCATGAAATGGCCTGAACTTACTTTTCCAATTTAGTTTCCTACAGCTTCCTGAAGTATACCTTCTAGGCAAATAGGTAAAGAGCCAATTCGGAAAATGATAGCTGACTATTTCTGATTTTCTGACTGATATGAGTTATTTGAGATAAAAACAAAGTCCAGAAAGAATTTATTTTACAAGAAGTATATTCAATAGACACCATTTTATCCAGTTGTTTAGTTGAATTTTCTGATTAATAAGTACTAAATATATCTGTGGGGCCTGTTATTTAAACCCAAGTTACTTATATTTTCTTTTAAATGTTGAGGGTATTTTCCTGCCTTATCAAGCAGTAGATAAGATGATGGGTTTTTTTGTTTATATGATCCTTGACAAGATCATAGAGATTATGTGTTGAATCACTGAGTCAAAGGAGCATTAAGATATGCTGCTCCTATTCCACAAACGATCAAACTAAAGCTCTTAGAACAGCCACTGGACTTGCTCTGAGCAAGGGCACGCAGCAGGGCACCCAGGAGATCAAACTCGAAGGATATACTATCTTCAAAATGTTGTATGTATTTCTTCCTTATTTTCTTTGCTTCAATAGTTTCCATATTTGTTTGGAAGTATTTCATGTGTATTTTCCCCATTTTTCTATAACCTCTAAAAATCAAATACAATTGAGTAAGGAATAATTAAAAATTCACTATTTCACTTATTCATATGCAAACTGTTGCTATCATAAATAAATGCTAACAAATAGACCTCTACTTTCAGTAATCCTGTAACTTTTTAAAAAGATTTTGCTTATTTAGTTTCTAGAGAGGGAAGCGAGGGAAAAAGAGAGGGAGAGAAACATCTCTGAGCTGCCTCTTGCACATGTGCCCCCAACTGGAGACCAGGCCTGCAACCCAACCAGGTGCCCTGACCAGGAATCAAACCATCAGCACTTTATTAAGTTTACTTTTATTAATGTTATTATTTCTTATTTATTTTCATCACTGAAACTATTACAGATATCCCCCTTTCCTCCCCTTTGCCCCCTTCACCCAGCCTTGCCTCTTCCCCACTTCTGCCTTCACCACACTGTTGTCTGTGTCCGTGAGCTATGCATATATGCACATATGTTCTTTGGCTAATCTCTTTTTTTAAGAGTTGAATTTTTTTTAAGATTTTAGAGGGGAAGGGAAGGAGAGAGGGAGAGAAACATCAATGTATGGTTGTCTCTCGTGCATACCCTACTAGGAACTGACCTGCAACCCAGGCATGTGCCCTGACTGGGAATTGAACCTCAATCCTTTGGTTCGCAGGGCCACGCTCAATCCACTGAGCTACACCAGCCAGGGCCAGTTAATCTCTTCCAGGCCCCACCACCCCCTCCCACCACAGCCATTTGATGACAGAGTTCAAGATCCTGAAGTCTACACTCAGCTGCCTTCCCTAAGAGTCATACATTCAAATTATATGTAAAGCATGTTTAAGCAATTACACCTACATGTGCTATCAGATGGGATACCTGTGAGGCCACTGGAAGTATAGAAGGTGTTTTATTTCCTACAGAACAAAATAAGCTATATCACCCACAAGGTGAAAGAAACAAGGTGAGCACTGAGCTCCTTGAGTAGAAAGTTGCCCCTAGGTAAGGAGTAGTTATGTTTATACAGTCCCAAAATGACATTCAATCCTTTGAAGGCAACCGCAAGGCTGATGTGGCCCCTGGTGAAAATGAGCTTGACCCCCCTGCCATAGGGATATTCCAAAACCCTGCATGGAAGTGCCCTAAGGGGCCCACATGAGGAAGAGGTGAGTTGAGGTATTTATATGCCAACTCCCAACAGTCTCTGGGTGAGGGCTGCCCCTTGTGGTCTTACTTCTTAGGCATTTCTGGATTGCCATCACACACATCTGCAGCCTCCAGCCACTAGGAAAGGCCCTCGAGCAAAGAGATGCAGGTGCTGCTAGGAACTGGAAGTCCAGCCTGCCTGCAATAGTGAGGTACAAGGGCACAAGCAGCATTTGCTACACTTGGTTTCCTCGGCCACAGAATGTGGAAAAGACCTACCCTTCAGGTTGCTATAAATGAGCCACAGTGCATATTACTTGCCTGGAAACCAAGGAGCCTCTATGTCTGGTCTCTGCTCTTCACCAATAAAGCCAAAGCTCTTTGGCAGCTACCTTTCAGTTTCTATCTGTGTAAGTAGGTAGCCAAATTTATGTAAATCACATGCATAAAGGACAAGGACTTAGTACAAATCAAGTGTGGATTTCTAAGGAAAGACAATACTATTTAAACTCTACCTATTCCATTACTTTTTGTATTGTAAAGGGAAGCTAAGGAATAAATTAAAAATATACATTCTTGCTAATGGGTAAGCGCTTACCTCTGCATACACTTCAAAACATCTGACAGGATTATAGTCAGTATAGCTGAGACACCATGTGGCCGTTCACGTTGTGTTCAGAGAAGAGAGAGCCTCAGACAGATTGAATGATTTATCCAACATAGCTCCTGTCATAGCACAGCTCCTGGTTCACTGCCCTTTCTCCCGTACCATTCCGTCTTCTGTGGTTTTCCCAGAATTGCAAGAGGGAAACTTGTGATTTCCTGGAGTGATTATTTGCTTTAGCACTAACACTGATTTCATGCCTGGAGAGTTTCACAAGGAGCTGCCTTCCTAACAGGCTTCTCATTTCAACCCAAACTACTATTTAAACTAACGCTGATTTTCAGTGAGCTCGTCTTACAAAAGATTAGAAAAATGTCCTCAGCCATGCCTACCAACAAAAATCACATCCTAAAACCAATACACATTTTCCAAATTAAAATACGTCCTGAAATGTGTAGTAATCTAACAAACCAGGCTGCTTTATTACTCAAATGAAGTGTTGCATACACAGCCTTCTACTACTGTGGATTTCTTAAATGTGGCTTGAGTAAACTGCAGGTATTAAAGGACCTTCCAAAAAGACTCTGTAAGTTTAGTATCATTTGCATATTTGCTTTAACCACACTGAGTAAAAGGAAAAGTAATTCGATTAAAATTCCTTCGGGGTGTCCTGGGGACTGTGTCAATCCCAGGAAAGCGCCTTCACAGAGTCATGCACTGCGGTGTCTTTCTTGCAGTGAGAGGTTAGCTCAGAAGTCAAGTCTCATTTCAGGAAGAGTTACTGATAGGTCATAGTCACTCCTCTGCTGTGAGAGGCAGTCAGACTTTGA
>PVKM010021805.1:0-22301 GCA_004027735.1 Carollia perspicillata | reverse complement strand
GCATATCTGGAAAGGAGGCTCACATGGGTTTCCAGGCAGAGGGGAGGAGCCGACGCAGCATCAATGCTGAATGTGGAGAGCCCCTGCCACCTGGGAGGGACAATGTGGAAGGCAGCCTCGCAGAAACAGCCACCAGGAGATTAGGTCACACAAATGCCCCCCATGCTGTCCCTTCCGGTGCCGCTCACGTCCACAATTTACACACACGTCCACGCCCAGCTTCAGATGCTGCCGCACAGCGCTCCAGTCCCAGGGAGAGGGTCTTTAAAGGGAGGTGACGCCCAGGGGGGTCTTCATTGCAACTGGAGAGTCTCTCCTGAGGCCCTCTGTGTGGTCTGACTTCAGTAGGTAGGCGCGAGCGTTGGGAAAACACAGGCTAAATCTATCTCTGGCAATTCACATCTGCTGCTGCTCTCTGTGGCTGTCGCCACAGGAGGACAGACAAAAAGTGGAAGAAGCCACTGCTTGTATTCAGCCGCGACCACTGCAGAAGCCAGGAACCGAAGTGAAAGCTTCCCCTGGCCCTCGGTGGCCCTGTGCTCAGCAGGGCCCGCGCACGTGTACTCCAGTCTTCTGCCGGGACAGCCCTAGCAGGGTAGCAGAGGCTGCCTGTTCAAGGAGGACTGCCGACTCAGCTGCCTGCTCGTCCCGAAGCGCCAGCAGGACACGTGGACGGGCTGCAACGGATGCGTGCCTTGACATGGAACTCCCAGCAGTCAATGCGAACACATGCTTCTCCGCCCACACACCTTCCCCTGCACCTCTAGAACTGTTTGATCAGCACCAACAAGGAAACCCAAGCAGAGCGGGTCAAAGCACTTCAATTATGAGATCAATGGGAAAACGGTAATTGTATGCATGTGCCTCTGTTGTGTTAAACCCTATACGCTTGCACTTACTTAAAAGAGCACCATATCAAGCTCAAAAACAGGAAAATGTGCGTGCCCCTGAGAGAGCGCTCGACCTCAGGACCAGCTGGCGCCCCGCATGGCAGGGCCTGGTCCATGAGATGGGATTATCGATGAAACAAACAGTTCACTCCTGGGATCTGTTCGTTTCTTTTTCGTTGACATGAATAAAAAATATTTGGACTGTCATTCATGTAAGTTAAGTCAAAGCTGATATAACTTGCTTCACTTTTACATAATTGCATTACTTCAAGTTGGGTTTAAGCCAAATCCTACTTTTCCACTGATGTCTATCACAAAACACCCAACTTGGAGCTGAACTCTGGAATGTCCTAATCTGCTGTAAGAATTTTTACAGGTTTAAAACTCTGAAACAGCCTGACCGGTGTGGCTCAGTAGGTTGAGCATCGTCCCACAAAGCAAAAGGCCACCAGCCTGATTCCTGGTCAGGGCACGCGCCTGGCTGCAGGTTCGGTCCCCAGGCTGGGCGCGTACAAGAGGCAACTCGTTGATGTACGTCTCTCACATCAGTGTTTCTCTCCCTCTCTTCCTCCCTCCCTTCCCCTCTCTCTAAAATTAAATAAAATCTCTTGAAGAAACAAAAAACTCCGGAGCAGTTATAAGTGCCATTAAACCACCTTCTGCCATGGACGCTCTCTTCTTCCCTGGCTTCCCCGGCACGCACTGACAGGGAGTTCACCGCGCAGGGCCGTCGGCACACACGTGCCTCTCCCAGCCCCTGGCTGACCCGCATTTCTAAATGGAGCTTCCAGAGTCTGGGTGTCTGCGTTCCTCAGCCGCAGCCGCTCAGCGGCAGCACGAAGCTCCGCCAGCAGGCGCTGCACCTCAGCACAGGTACAGGCAGTCCTCACTTCCCACTGTGGACGGGGCTGCGACTGTAGCCGGAATGACAAGTCAGGAAACCAGTCTCGCCGCAGGCCAATTGCTATGAACAACAGTTAGATTCCTACGGCATCTCATCGATGTGACCCACGCTGAACAGAATGGTTATTCTAGGACCTGCTTGAGGCTTCCAGTTACCCACTATCATCTGTGAACTGCTAAATGACACACTGTATACTGAACATCTCAAGAAAAATACAATGTAAACACAACGTACAAAACATAAAAATCCATACAGCTCAGGCCCCTGCTACCACCATGAAGACCAGCAGAGACCCAAACAGACTTTTTCTTTTTCCCCATGGAAAAAAGTATACAAATTCAGTACAATGATTTTGATGAACAAGACTGGAAGACCAGCCCAGAAAGACTGTTTAAAGACACTGGGAAAGCAAGTTAAAGACACAAAGTAATCTGAACCAGCAAGTGGCCGCTGAAAGGCCCTTGACCAAGGCCATCTGCTGGAAGGGAAAGAACACAGGAAATCCGTTTTCCAGTTTTCAGGCCAGAGAGAGAGAGAAACCCTGGGATGCAAGTGCGGAGCAGAGAAGCGCACCTGAAGGACCGCGGAAGGACGGCACAGCTCCGAGTGGTGACGCGGGGACTCAGACGCGGCCGGGCCAGCCCCGAGCCCACCCTCTCCGTCCCCACCACGACGGCCAGCAGAAGCGGCTCCAATCGCCACGTCTTTCTCGCAGGAGGCTGTACTCCTGTCGGCCATGGACCCCGAGGCCCCGTTCAAAAGTTCACAGCGACTTGCACTCAGAACTAGTAAAGCTGACGTAACACACAGTACACTCTGAAGAAACAGAGAAGTCAGCATGATAATCTAGTGAGTCAACTGTCGATATTTTACTGTCAATACCCAGGAAGAACCCACAAATGGACTTCCATTTTCCTGGAAAAGGTATCTGCAGAGGACTTTTTTGTATTACATTGCAGAGCGTTTAAATTTCATTGCAAGTTGTTTTCATACGAACTTGGTGACTTTCCTAACTTGGAACAACTGCTGTTCACATTAACAGCCGACACTGATACAGTCAGATACACTCAAACCACATTTCAGTGATGATTCTGGAAACATGGAAACAACGGACTAGAATACCTTAAAAGGTAAAATGCTGAAGCATCCGAGATGCCCAGTGAAGTCCTGTCATCAGTCCCCGGCCGCTGAGCCCGCCCCCAGACAGGCCGCCGCTCACCTGGATGACCTTGTAGAAGTAGGCGTACTGCCGAGCCGTGTTCTTGTACTGGCTGAAGACGTCGTGGACAGCCTGCGTGGACTGCAGAGACCGAACCTCATCCTCCTCAAAGTAGAGGGGGGTGTCGTACTCGCTGGGGAGGGTCTGAATGTAGGGCCGCCAGAGAGAGTTGGGGTCGGCTCGCTCGCACAGCAGGTGGAAGGCCAGAGTGATGTTCCCCATGGCCTGAAGGATCCGGTCTTGGGAGTACAAGGGCCCTAAGCAACCCAGAGGTTAACAGCATGAGTTCCACAGCTTCTTTAAAAAGCATTCCTTTCTCCTATTAAAGTTACTCAAATAAATAAGCAGTACGGTAACATTTAAAGTGACATGTGTTTTTCTTTCGACATTCGTCTACTACGTCGGATTATAAGTGCGAAAAACAACTCATGTGGGTTTGGGGGGAGGTTCACTAGTTGAAAAAACAACCGAATATGGTCCTCAGCTCCGCAAAATGAAATTCTATGTATTTCTATCATTTTCACTCTGCTATGAACAGTCAGCAATTATTCTCACCCAAAACGGAATTTTTAGCGGACTCGACAGTCATCAGTAATTTCCGTGGAACCCATAAGAACAGTTCTTCTGCCTAGAAGGGAGAGATAAGAACACAGTGGAACCACGAGAACACGGTGCCCCCCGAGGCCCAGCCGTGTCTGGGAGCGGAAAGGCCACCACCGAGAAGACCCCTGAGGGCGGCACAGCAGTGCCCGGTCTCCTCGCCCCGGACGCGCCGTGAGCGTGAGCACCAGCGCTGCCACCAAACAAGTGGGGGCCACTCTGAAACTCCACCTCCAGCAGGAAAACTGACTGCATGTGCTGAGCAGACAACAAAAAAGAGACTTTTGACTTTAGTATAAAATAACAACTTGGGATAAAGCACAAAGCTGTTTATTTTACTCTTTGCCATACTTTTATTTCTAAGTGCTAAAAACAGAACAAAATTTCCACCTCCGACAAAAGCTTCTGTCTGTGTGAACGGCTCCCAGTACTGAGCGTCTGAGGCTGAAGTGACAGTCCCTCCTTCCTGTATGTTCTTGTCTCCAGAACACAACGGCTACCAGCAAGGGCACAAGTCCACAGGACAGATTTTGGTTTAGCAATTTCCCCCAAAATGTGCCTGCCCCCCCACCCACATCCAACACCCAGTCCACCACTGGGCCCCAGGTGCGCTGCCTGCAGACCACCGGAGCCCACACCACACCGTTCACTATAGCTAGGTCGAGGAACCCCGCGAGGCACGTTCTACGGTCTCCTGACGCAGGCCCAGCAATGTGAACTGACTTACCCCCGGTTACAGCTCCCAAGGAAGGCGAGCTGCAAGGGGCTGCTGGAACACGGGGTCAGTGAGAGGACCACTGTGGCAGGAGAGGCTGGCTGCCCCCGCCCCCAGGCCACAGGGCTCAGAACAAGCCCCAGCATCTGGCTCCACGACCTGTGTCCTCCACACGACACAACCCAGACACATCCAGACGCCCCCCCAAGACCAGCAGTCCCTAAACTCACCTTGATGTCTCTCGTTGCTCTCAAACCGAAGCCCTCTTCTTTGAAATTAGCCATTTCAAAGCCCTCAACCGAAGCTCCATTTTCAGAGGCCCATTTCATCAGATCAGGAAAGTAATCTTCTCTTTTTCCATCAAAAGTAACAGACAGACCTGTATCAATCCATGTTTTACAAAACAAGAGCTACTTTTAGGACATGTATCATTCATGCTACTCTCAGAAAATAGAAAGGACAGTAACTAACAAGAGAAATAGTAATAACACTCTCATCTTGGAAAAAATCAGGCTAATCCCAGATAGTTGCAGTGACAGCAAAGGCGAGCTGAAATCCCCAACTCCTTGTGGGTTCCAGAGAAACATTCACGGATCCCCAGGAAATAGGAACGCTGACCGAGGTAATCTGCTGGGAGAGAGGGGAGACCTTCCTCACTGCTGCAGACGGGCAGAGTGCCGCCCCTCGTGAGCCCTGTGCCATCTCCCGTACGCACATGCGCTTTAACAAGCTTCCCACGAGAACAAAGCCAGCAGCTCTCGCGTGTACAAGAAGCCGTGTGTGAGGATGAGCCCTGATTCTAGGAGCACAAAACCGGAGAGCTGTGCCGCAGAGTCCTGGGGAGCAATCTCAACGAGCTGGGTCTACAGTGTCAATACAAAATGTGACATTGTTTTTAAACATCGAGTAGAATGATACCACGCATGTCAATTTTAAAAACACCGATACTATCATATGTGTTCATGGGCTTATACGTGAAGTAGAAAAACATTCACAATAAACACCACGCCCCCTGCCAGGGGGAGAGGGAAGGGGTTAGGATGGAGACCTTCTGCTAGTTCTGTGTGTAACAGTTATTTCTTAAAACAAATACAAAATAAGGTAAACAAGGAAGGGAGGGAGGGAAAGAAACCTGGACCAGTGGGGGGAGAGAAGAGGAGAACTTGAACAGGAGAGGGTCTGACAGGTATTCAATTTGGGCGGCAGGTTCTTAGGCGTTGTTATATTACTTTCTGGAATTTTCAGCTTAAAACATTTTTCAGAAAGATGAAAAGCCATGCACTGGAAAAATCACTTTTTTTTTGATGAAACAAGGGAGAAGAACAGGAACTCAACACGAGGAGCTGGGTGTGGAAGCCAGTCCCAGCGCCGGTGGCCACGTCACCAGCCTGTAATGAAAGGTCCCCGCGTGCAGCAATGGCCTGGTGCGGCGCGGTACCAGGCTAGATATGCAGACCGCTGCTAAGTGAAGAAAACCGACTTCGCCAGGCATCATTGAGACTCCCTGAGAATGAGTGAGCCTCCTGAGTCTGGTGTCAGCTGCAGCAAACAGCCTCTGCTCGGAAGACACGCAGGACACGCAGAACTTTTCAGCCACGTCTCCGGTGAGCCAGGGTTACCACAGGCTACACTGGGTGTCGATGAGCACCCTGGAAAAGGGCCCGGCACCATGTGGGGTCTGAGACCACCCAGCCCAAGGCCGTGTGTGCGGCGGTGAGCCTGAGGGAGCCACAAAGCTACTGCCTCCGAGAGCAGAGAAACAAACCCTCTCTGACTCACTTTTAAGACAATGACAAACACGGAGCCCAGAAGGTTTTCCTCACCCTGTTAAATGCAGGCTGCTGGTCACGCTTCCCCCTCCGCCCCACGTGGCCCCGAACACCGATCCCCCCTTTCCGTGCTCCACGGAACTAAACCCACAGGAATACCGAGTAGGCTTTTTCTGCCGACACTTGGCCCCATCACTCGCCTGGCTGAGAGTGAGGCCAACGTCTCCGGAATACACCCGTAAAACGCAGCTTGGGACATATACCTACATCTCTTATTTAATCAAAATATGACTGAGTTCATCATAAATCTTGGTGAACGTTAACCAGTCAGTATATACTTGTGTGCTGACCAAACAGCGTTATAGATGGACCTCAAACCCTGAACGAAGCACGGTACGGAAAAACAGACTTAAACACGTACTTCATGAAATAAAGGCACATGAAAGTTGTATCACGTTAGCCCCCAAACAAACACCTTCCCCCCAGAGCAGGCCCCGGCATCTCAGAGAGGAGGCCCGTCCCTCCCAGGCTAGCAGCCCCCCTCCCCCGACAACCTCGAGGAGAACGTGAGTGTCAGAGACCCTGCCTGCCCGCCACACCTTTCTGACTCAGGCCAAGTCCCCACGCAGTTTCCTTCAAGTACAGTTATCCCTCCAGAAAACGTACCTTTCTGTTTCTTCCGTATTTTCTCCACCAGAGACCGGATCTGCACGTACTCTTCCCACTCCTTCCCCGGGCCAGGGGCAGGGCTGCTGCATTCTGCAACACGAAACCCAGGGACTCAGACCCTCCGCGCACCTTAGCCTGTGCCCCCGAGAAGAAAGGGGCCGGGGCGGTGGTTGCTGACTTATCTTTCAAGGTCAAAGACACCACAGCCGGGAGGACAAACACGAGGGGCATAAACGAGGCGCACTTGTCAAGCACACCCACCCCTCTACACCACTCGAATGCCACCCACCCAACCGCGAGCCAGGCCTCGAGTGTGAGCACCCGGCTTACGTCTGCCTCACTCTTGCTGCTGATCCGTCTTCCTCAGAGCCTAACTGCGAATGGGAAGATCTGAAAAGCCATGCTAACACGCAAACCGCTGCCCTGAAAACCGTCCTTGACGGTAAGAGAAGCTAATACCACAAGTCCCCCTCTCTTTCTAGTGAAGCCCCGTAACGAGGGCTCCCTAGGGGACCATCGACTTGGACATAAGGACTCTTAGTCGACAAACACTCCGCTCCCGTGCGTAAGGCACTGTATTAAGCGCTCTGGGGGAGTCTCTGAAGGAGAAGGCACAGTCGGTGCTAAAAAAGGAGCTGCGATTCTGCTGCAGAGCCAGAGCCGAAGGAACCGACAGCCAAGACCAAGGCCAGGGCCTTAAAAAGCTGTGCACTGGGCACCCAGCTGGCCTGCCGGCCGCACCCGCCTTCCTTCCCTTTTAAACGGCTGCGTCAGTTTAGAGAGCGAGCCCTCCCCATGCTCCCGCTAGCCCCCTCGGCCCCTTCGTCCTGCAAGGAAAGGAGTGCCTGGGAATGAGGAGCAGTAGCCAGCTGCATGCCGACGCATGACCGTTAACGCTGACCAGTCTCACGCATCCTTCCAACGACAGGTCCTGGCCGAGGCCCTGGAATACAACTCAGAGCCTGCCCTCGAGCTGCCCCCAGTCCAGTGGGGGAGACAGGTGGGGAGCGGTCAGTACCTCAGTGCTCTATGGGGGGCCCACATGCCCGGGGCAGAGGACAGATGGCCCCTGGGAGTGCTCCGGCAAGGACCTGGCCCAGACTCGGCTGCTGCCTGCTTGTCAGGGAGAGAGCCGCATGCTTATTTGCGGGTTAGCCTATCACATAATCCACGCAGGAGGGGCACGTACACAAGACAAGTGCAGTAAGGTAACCGAGTGCCCACAGCTGAATTTAAAGCACACAGAGCACCAATTTAAATTAGCCACTTTAAAAAGTTACCAGTTTATACGAACTCACTAAAGCAAGGTATGTCATTCCCTCGAACCAAGAACGCAAGACTTCGGCACAGGAGAACTGAAGCACCGTTACCGCATCACCGAAAATGAAGGCGAGCCGTCTTGGGAAAGGCCCCATTCCGGGGGCTGCGCTGAGTGGACGCCGTGCTCGCCGTGGGCGTGAGCATCCATCGTGCGCCATCACACGCCCTAGCGCACACGGTCCTCCTCACACTCCCACAGTGGTCTTTACTGAATGAGACGACCGCGGAAACCCGGAGGGTTAAGTAACCGTCTGAGGCCACACCGCTGACGCAGCGAGACCGTCTCTGTCCACCGCCGCCCACGGGAGCCCACGATCTGGGAGCCGCGCTGCAGGAGCTGCACAGCCAGCACTGCATCCGGGCCTTGGCCCCCACGGGCAGTCACAGGGCGCCTACAGGCAGCAGCGCCCCACCCGGCAAGCAGGGGGATGTGGGGCAGAGGGGCTCTGCAACCGCCCGGGTCGCGCGGCTAGCGTCATGCCTCACCAGGTGGCGACGCCCTTGCACAGCCCTGCGGGGGCAGGGGCACAAAAGCACGTGCCCCACAGGAGGGCAGGAAGGCCAACGGCACACTTACTCTGCAACAGCTCACTAGTCAGGTTCAAGGTTTCCTTCGGTGACACGCTTGCTGTAGCACCAGTGCCTGATTTTTGTGTTTTCACTCGACTCTTCTTACCCATTTTCTGACTACAAAGAAGAGACAAAAAGACAAAGAGAAAACATTACATTTCCGAGGAAAAAAGTCAAGAAATAAAATGTGGCACCGCAGTAGCTGAGCCTTAAGATACTAAGAAATCATCTTCCACGGGCCACATCCTGAAGTTTCCTTCCAGAAAAAAAAAATAATAAAGCATAATAGATACTCCAGAATTTTTTTCAAATTGCATCGATTTTATTACACATGCTAACATGTCTACCTCATGACACTGCAGAGATCAAGGTCATGCACGCGTACACGAACCACAACTCATTGTCTGGGCATGAAAATGCACACGTCGGGGTCTCCCCCAGAGAGGCTCGTCTGCCCCTTCCACTGCGCCCCACAGCGCACGCAGAGGGCCGTGCTCCGGGTTCCTGGCCACAGATGCGAACGAGGCCCTGTGTGACCGGTCCCGTCGACAGCCGCTCGTGACCAGGGGCACAGGCTTCCGCACGGGTCTCTACGGTGGGCAGGCACGTCCCGCCCGCGGCCTCCCCGTGTCCCTGCCACACCTGCAGAGGCCAGTGGTAACAACGGCCGTGTCAGGGGCCTCACACTCAGCTGTTGCTTGGCCAAGCCCCAAGCAGGGGACCCACGGCGTCCAGCACACGGGCAGGCTGGAAGCCCAGGTGCGCCAGCCTGAGCAAGCTCCGAGGCTCTACGCGCAGGGCCCTCACTGGCTGGTGCAGGAGACGACCAAACAAGGGAAGGCCACGCCCGGGCCTTTAGGGAGGAGGGGGCAGGGGAGCGAGCAAGGCTCCCAGCGGAGACTTCCTCAAATACATGAGGAAAGTAACCCCACAGAGGGGCGAGGAAGCAAGCACACTGAAGAAGGCAAACTACAGTTTAAGAGAAAGTGTGAGATGGTGGTAGAACCCAGTAGAAAGAGTTCCTAAATTCAGCCGCCTTCATCAGCTAACACAGACTGCCCCGACGCCATGGAAGTGAAATAACCACCCACCCCTTTCCTTCAGAATTCGAAAATTTGTTACACACGATGAATAATTTTTATTCTGATTTCAGCTGAATCTGGAGCCAGAGTCCAGGTTTCAACAAACGAAACAGTTAAGTATCCTGAACGCTCTCAGTGGAAAAACTATTAGACGTTCATAAGTTTCATATTTATCTTCAATATTTATTCCAAAGATTTACATGAGAAAAATATAAAGATGTGCTAAATTAAATGTCTGCACACATGCCCACACACATTCACTCGAGTCAAATCCCAAACACCAGCCTGAGGTACAATGTGAAATGAAAGTTGTTTTCCCAAAGTTTAGGCTGAAATCAGGTATAATTTACAAATTCTTATTGAAGTACCTGGAGAGAAACAAAGCATGTGGTAAAAAATGGATTTAATCAACACTTAAGGGAAAAAATACGCAGAACACCAACACGGAACTAGCCGACGAACGGTCCCCACAAACGAGCACAGCCCGCTGTTCAGAGGAAGGGGCGCCCACCGGAAGGGTGTGTGCCCGAGTCTCCCACGGGTCTGCTTTCCTTCAGTGTCCAGACGGTTTAAAAACCGCGGGTCCTCAAAACGCGGCTCTTTAAAAGAAAATCTGTTTGGCAAGCCCATCAACCACCTCCCTACTGCGGAGCTGGAGGACCTTTGGAAGACAGTGAAAACACAAGTGCGCCCAATCGCTACTTAAACCGCCCATACGCAAGCGCATCTGTGATCAACAACCATTGCTGACCGATCACGTGGTTCTCTCACACATCATCTGTGCAGTGGAATAAACGGGTCAGGAGATACAAGATTAAGTACATCCAGGGACCTTGGCTGATGGCAGGGGTGGCGGTGAGGGAGGGGTAGGATGCTCAACCCATTTTTCCAAAGTATAATTCACACATACTGAAAAGACAGAGATGGAATTCAGCTCCATGAGGGTTTTTTTTCAAAAATTCTAAAAGGAAAGGGTGTATACTTGTATTTTTCCTCAGTTGCTTTCAATGAAATGCAACTAAATAAACATCTAGTTTATGAAATGCAACTAGAATAAACATTTCTGATCACACTTATTTGGCAATTCATCCAGGAGACCTAAGCTCAGATCCAGCATCTGGTTTTCAATGCACCAACAACGTCACAGCTGGATGGACTGCGGGAGAGAACGGCCCTTGGCCACCTCCTGCCTCAGGCACCCAGCTGTAAAGGGTACTTGAGGGGAGCGTGAGAGCCTGCCTAATCTTTGTATAGGAAGAGAAGTATCTCACTAAATACTTCTCAGGCCGCGAGGATCAGATTACTGCATTCTGAGTACAAAGCACAGACTACAGGACGGTGGCTTCGGAAAAGGAAAGCACTCCCAGGCTGAAAGGGAACTGCGTGGTGGTTTCTCTCTCCCACTGGCACTGACGCGGTACATACAGTCTTCACATTACATGGTACCATGTCAACCGAAACTAGTGTGTCAGAAATGCGTCCTCACTTTGCACGTGGCAGGGACTAGCAGTAGGGTAAGGCCATGCTAGTTTATCCCAGTTTAAGTGGTTAACTAGCACCCATCATTCCGATCTCTACCCAAGAGGTCCAGATGGGCCACAGCTCAAACGTACCGAGAGAGGTCAAGGCAAGCAGACAAGCAAGTGGAATTCATCTCATCTCGAGAGCTACTCAACTACAAAGATGAATGTAGACCTATCGGTTGCATGACAGTATGATTTAAATCTTCATACAGAACAATCCGGGCTGTCATACAGAGAGCTCTAGGTATACACATACCCAAAATCGAGGTTTTAAAAAAATACAGATGTTTCTTGCCTTCCGCAATGTTTTGCTATTTTTCTACTACTTTACACAATTTTAGAAATGCTTAAACCATTTCTGATGGACTTTTCGATACATAATAGTTTTAGTTTTAAACTTCTGTTGAATCAATTTGTAAATACACTTGAACTGCCATGCCTGGTGTAGCTCAGTGGGCTGGACATCACCCCGAGACCCGAGCACGCACAGGTTCGATTCCCAGTCAGGGACCCCCCCACTTGGGGGCAGGCGATCAGTGTTTCTCTCCTCTCTTTCTCCCTCCCTTCCCCACTCCCTAAAAAGTAAATAAATAAAATCTTTTTTAAAAAAAGAGGATCCTATTTTAAAAAGAGTTTTCGTAAAGCAAAGCATCATGTGGTATCACGAACAATCGTGTCCTGTTACATCTTCCTGACCGAAAAGGGGAAACCGCTGAGTGAAGGAATAGCTGTCACCTGCCCAGAAACCACCTGGAAACCTGCGCATCCCTCGCGTGGAGCCTAGAACTGTGGGCTCTCAGGTTTGGAGGGGACCTTTGGAGTCGCCTGTGTCACCTGTGTTAACCACAGACTCCGCGAATGTTTACAATGACTACATCCCGTGTGATGTAGCAGTGTCGGCTCTCGAAGTGCTTGGCTCTCCACTGTCCAGCTCCAGTCTGAAAACCTTCGGAGAGGCAGGGGTGAGCCTGTCATCCCTAACAGGGGCACCACCTGAGGTTCAAGTGGCAGAGGCAGGCAGGACCCCAGGTTCTGAGGGTGCCCGCTGCTCCTCCTGGAAAGTTCACTGTCCTCTTCAACTCGTCCCAATTCTGCCTTTAAAAGAGAAACCACCCTTCAAATTTCTGAAGACAGCTTTCTGTCCCCTCCACAGCCTTCTCTTCTCCAGGCTTAACACGCTTTCATGACATACTTCCAGAAGTGGACAAAGCCACCTAGGAAAAAACACTGTTCACTGAAGACTAATATCTCAAAGTCAACAAAACCTTTCAGATGTGCTCCCCAAGGGACACAGTGCAGTGGGCAAACTGCAGGTATCACTTGGGTAACTATGACATGTAGCAATATTAAAGCACTACAATCAACAATGAAAAACTTCATCAGTCATTACTAACTATGTTACAGTACAAGGAATTTTAATGACTATTTTCAGCACTAATCCTACTTTCTCTTAACTGTGCTTGAGCAGAAAACTACTGACATGAAGTCATGCTTGTGTACTGAGATTGAAACCTTAAAACCACTTAGTCACACGATTTTGTAGACCTTGCTATGCTCTAAGGAATCGTACCCTGAGAGACAGCGGACAGTGAAACGCAGGATCGTACACAGGTAATATGCCTAAAACACTGCACACTTACGAAGAGTCCTACGGAGACACCTGGTTATCGACATTCTCTGGACAACTCTTCAGTTCTTCAAAACAAAACAAAACAACAGGGAAAGCATTTCCTACCGCCCGGCCCCTCTGCCCTCAGCCCCCTCTGCATTACTGGGCCCGAGCCTGTAAAATTTCACTGTAGTTGGGTACACAGTTTGCCTCAGGTCCCTTTCAGAACTTTGACTTCAGAGTCAGACTTGTCTTCCATTGTCAGCCAAGAGTGTTTAGACTTATCTTAATTATTAACTAACTTTCTTTCTTGAATAAGGAAGAATTTCAAAGTCTTGACTGTAATATTTGCATTGTATAATCATTTGGCATCATTTTTCTTTCAATCAAATGTATTTCAGTTGAAAATTGTCAATGCCTGTGTTTTTACCTCTTGTTTTACAATCTGTTTACTTACAAAACCTGGAGGAAACTCCCCACCTGGAAATCTGCCTACCCAGCTAATCTCCGGCGTGAGTTACTGAGTGAAAGTTAACAACAAAAAGCAGGACTTCTAATCTTGCCAACTGTGCTAATTAAACTTTCCTCCTTAAGCCTACTAAGTAACTTAAAACAGAAAAGTCTCAACTCCATTGTAATAGGAAACTACATTGTGTGTATTAATATTTTGTTAGAAAGTTATTTTTACCTTGAGAATAAACATAGAAATTCATTGTATTTACAAATCAAAATATTTAATGTATCTGACTTTATAAATAGGAAAATATGAGACGATATGAAGAAATCCAATGTACAAAAGTCAATTTTGCCAGGTAAGATACACCTGTAAATGCAACAAAAGTGAAAACTAAAAAAGTGTCAGAGCAAGGAATCCTTAGCCCACTACTCCTCACTGGCTCAGTCGGACTCGGAGTGCACGGATACCCACGATGCGCACTGCCGACAACTGCGAGAGAAACAGGACGCGCAGCACGTCACAGCGCAGGCCCCCCGAGAATGCTCGCTGACTGACGACACAAATAACCGGCCACTGCAACTTCTAAAACAACAGGAGAATAAAGATATACTCACTGTTCTTTACCAGTGTTGAACGCCATTGTAATATATGACTGCTGGGCGTCTGCGGGGGAACAAAATCCAGGCCCCAGTCCCAGGATTGAGGCGCCAGGAGGAAGCACACGTGCAAGTCCTGCTCCCCACCCCCAACCGAAGCAGCAGTGCACAGCAGCTCCCAACAGACAAACCCGTTCCCAAAGACAAAAACCCGCCAGGGAAAGATACGCATCAAAGTACACACACGTGACACTATTATTAGTTACATTTCTAAATGATACTTCAGATTAGTGATTTCAAAAAAGACGTTAATTCAACCATTTCCAGGGACTTAAAATGCCTCCAACTAAATTGGTATCTAGTTAAAAAAAAATGTAACCCTGAGCTAGGAGATAAGATTTTTACTCAGACTTCTACTAAAATTCCCTGCAGCACAAACTGTGTGCCTGGTTCTCACGACACTCAGTGGTCATCTACAGGCAAGTCCACTGTGCTAATGTCACTCCCTCCCTAGCTGTCATCTCCTTCGTCGTTCTCCTCTAGGTACTGAGGAGGCCACTCTGAAAACAAAGACAGTTGGGCTTCCGAGTGGAAAAATATTTGCATACTCCCTTCAGAGTACGCAATGGGGCCTAGATGTTCGCCACAGGAAGAGAAGCTCCCGAAGAGCTCCTTCCTCCCGTACAGAAGGGGCAGCGCTGAACAGAAGCGTTCACTTCCACAGGATCGCAGAGAGGCGTTCGCGGGCGGAGAGTGGAGAAGCAGCAACCCTTTCAGCAACTCACCCGGACTGGAATTTCGTTTCAGATGGGAACTCACAACTTCGAATGCAGAGAGAAAGCAGAGCACACAGGCGGGGGTGGCAGAAGGCTAAAGACGGCGGATGTCTGGGGTCTTGATAAAGGGGCTGTTCTGTAGCAGTTTGAGAAGTCAGCTTTGCAAACACTTTCTTGGGACAGAGAGAAACGCCTCCTTAAACTGCTGGAACTTGACCAAAGTATCAATCACAGCAGCCCCAGGGACTAATTTGGTGAGGCAGGACTGCACGCACGGTGGCCTGCCGAGACAGACACGCGGCTCAAGCAAGTCCTACCAAACAATATTAACCACAGTCAGGAAAGCTGCTTTGGTTTTGCTGTATTCTTGAGTCAAATGCATTCACTTAAAATAGTAAGAAAAACCTCTCTAAGATTACTGGTTAGTTCAGTTTTGAAGTCCCAGTTCGGTCATTTTTGAGAAGAAAAAATGGGGAGGGGGGGAATAGTATCATTTGCATCATAAAATTCGCACGTGTCAGTGTCCCGTTCTGAGCTTTGACAAACGCACAGGGCTGTGTAATCAACACTGCAACCAAGCTCCCGAGGTGCTTCAAGGCAAAATTAACCTGTCAACACAGTTTTAAAGTATTTCTGCTTTTGAAGCATCCCCGCCCTCATTTGGAAAAACAGTATCCTTCAAGTGATCCTAAACGTGTCAACACACGGTGCGGGAGAGGCCCCCGCAGCAAGTGTGGCTCGACAGACGACACGAATCGTCTCCTTTTCCCTGAGTAGAATCGGGGAGCCACAACCGCATCGCCAGGCTGGAGCCACGAGGAGAAAGAGTTTTTAATGCCGGAGTGACAAACTCCAAAGCACTGAATTCTTCTCCCTAGTAGGGCTCGAAACGTGTGGAAGACAGCCAGGGCGCGTGGGAAGAAAGATGACCTATTTTCAACGACTGTTTTTATAACTGGAATGGGAGTGAGAGAAGCGGAGCCTAGTCCCCGGGCACCCGGCGGGCACCACAGGTTTGGAGAGAGGAACATAAAAGCCACACCGCCTCCACCAACCGACTGGGTGACGACGGGAAGGAAGGAAGCGAGAGCGCGAGCCGGCCGCACGCAGAGCGGAGCGGACCAGTGCAACGGAGAGGGGCCTGGGCCCCACCCGGCGGGTGGAGAGGGGCCGGGCGCTCCCCGCACCTGCCACCACCTCCGGGGCGGGCGGAGCGGAACAGGAGCGTTAGACGCCAGGAAGGGACCTGGGGGAGACAGCCAGTGCGCCCCGGGATGGCCGGAGGGCAAAGGCCAAGCGGCGCCCTCCAACCCCGCCGGGATCCCCGCACCGAGCCCACCCCTCCAGGTCCCAAGACGCACACCACTCCGCCTCCCGGGCCAAGTGCGGCCGGCGGAGCGCGGCCCGGACCTCGACCGAGAGATGCCGGCCGGGTGGTAGGCGGCCTCGCAGCACTCGGGGGCGACGGCATAGGTCCGCCCCCCGGACTGTGCGTGCGAAGGGGTCGCCGCCGGCACTCACCTGCCCACTTACCCCTCGGCGCAGCGGCACTGGTGCCACACTCCGGCCCAGACCCACCGTCCGCCTCAACCAAGCCTCAGGCGGCGGCGGCGGTAGCGGCCGGACGGAGGGGCGGGTCGGCGGCCTGAGACGGCCCCGCCGCCGCGGCCCAACCCGGATCCGCCCGCCCCCCAGGTCCCGCCCCGGGTTGCTGCCGCCACTGCCCATTGGCCCGTGGCTGAACGCATGGGCGCGGTCCCGCCCCGCCGCCCCCCTACCGCTTCGCTCAGGTCTCTCCCTAGGCATCGGGCCTACCGGCTCCCAGGACCTAAACGGCCGGCTGGGCCCCTGTCAGCTCCGAAGCCACAATTGGCGGAACTGTGGCACTCCCGGGCGCTGATTGGAAGAAGCCTCCCCGAGGCCCGCCTCTCGCGTCCAAGTTCCGTTAGCATGTTCGGTTGCTTCAGAGTTGCCTTTGCCCCAGGGCAGGTGGGCGGGCCCTCTGACCGGCTCCTCCTCCTGCGAGGAGGGCCGGAAGAAGACTGGCCGTTCTTTTCCGCCTTTGAGAGCTCTGCTGTTTTCTGATTGGTTGACAGGCTCCTCCCGTCGCTTGTTGTCCGTAGTCGACGCAGGGAGATGACGTATTCCCCGACCTCCCACGTTCAAGATGGCTGCTGTGGGCATGGAGAGACGTCGCTAAGGGGCTTCCTTCAGGCGACGAGTGAGTGACCGACGGACCGGGGGCATCGTCACCCACCTCCCGCTTCTCTAAAAGTCGAGTAGAGTAAGGTCTACGCCTCCATCCGCTAATGGAGTCTCTTCCCGGATTCCACCTCCCTCCGCTTCCCCCAGCGCAGCTCGAAGTTAGCGGGTGGTGGCGGGGCTGCGGGGCGTGCTTCGGGAGAGGGTTTTGAGGTGCGGATACGGAGGAGAGAGGCCCGTGCGGACCCTGGAACAGGTAGCGGCCCTCGCCGGGAGGAGCGAGTAGGATTTGGGGGACTTTTTAGCAGGCGGGGAGAAGGGGCGGGAATCTTAAGGCGCGCGCGCTCTTGGCCTCACGATCTCAGACTACCCACGACTTCACATTGCTTCGCAGAAGCTCGGTCCCAACCTTGGTTAGATCTGAAATTTTGGTGTCGTTCCACGCTTCGATACACCGACTCTGGAGTCTGAAAAGGAATAAGGAAAGGTCACTTCTGCGATCAGATCTTTTCTCTTGCACCTGATTGACTCTTGTATCGTTCAGTACAAAACGCACTCTTCAGGCTTTTAGCCTAGGTGTGGTGGGCGACGCCGTCTAGGTTCGTGTAAGTGCCCCTGTGATGTTCGCCCCGTGATGATATTTTCTCATGAAACATGGCTCAGAACATGTTCCCATCCTTATTAAGCAGCGCGTGAGTAGTTCATTTCAAGAGCTTGTTTGAAAGCAGTGAGTTCACTGCGTGTCTAGGAGGAAGAAAAATGTTTTTTTGTCTTTCTCCAAAACTGAATAGGGTCCAACAAAGTCAAGAGGCGTTAGGTGCATGGTAATTGAGGAGATTGTAAAGAAGACCTAATTGGATTAAATCTCATTTGTTTATTTAGGCTCCGATAAAATTCTCTGCCAGAGAGCTTGCAGATGTGACTGTAAAATCATCGGGATCCTAAAAGTGCCGTTAATGATAGAAATCTGGAGTTGGATAAAGGCCTCAGTTTTTGCAGACTAAGTAGATGGCTCTCGGATGCTAGAACTTGTTAGTAATCGATTTTAGAATCTTGTTGGAAGAGCAAAAAGGGAGTTTTTGAGTACTTGGGAAGGGAGAGTTGGTTCCCTCAAATCAGCAGTTTCAGTTTTCAGTAAAGCTGGGTGACACGGATGGTAATCCTTTTTTAAGTTTAATTTGATTGGTGCTGGATGAGGGGTGAGTCTGTTTAGGTGTGGGGGGGGGGGGCTCTGTCCGCCACAGATGAAAATAATGCTACCAACACATGATTTGCTTGGGGAGTAAAGGGGCTAGTCTCTCGAGGAAGAAAGGCCTGGAGTCTTTTGCCTCAATGGCTTTTTATTTAGGTTCGTAACACAGGGATACAGGTAAAGCTCGTCAATCAATGTCAGGCGGCAAGGATCAAACAGTAGATATCTGAGGGCTTAATCTGAGTCAGTGTCTGTCAGGTAAGGGCCCACCGAGTCCTTTCTTGATGGCCTCCCACTTGATCGTGTCTGCTTGGGTTGCCCCCCCCATGGGGGTCGCACCCGTCATTGACCGCCACCAAGCATTGGGGGCTAGAGATGGCAGAAGCAGCGCTCTTGCCAGGGAGATAAGCTTCGTTTTCTCAGTGGCTCACAGTCCAGAGGTCGCTCACTCAGCCTTAGCCATGGGGGGCAGTCACAACTCCTGAAACCAGGCAGAGCGGTTCCTAACATTTAGGTTTCCTTAGGACTATAAACATAGTAGCTTCCTGTCCTAGTCTACACAGGTGTACAGTGAATGAGGTCTAATTAGGTGGATTTATATCCATTCAAATTACCAAACCTCAAGTGTTGATTAATGATGCCACCTTGAATGATGAGAGGTCTTTAGACATAGGCTACAGGTCTCTGGTCTTGCTCTTACTCTGATTAGCACTTTGCTTTTTAAACCCTGGCCGGAGGGTATGTTTATTGGCTTTGGGGGAGGGGAGGAGAGAGATTGATGTGACACCCAGACCGGAGCTTGAACCGGCTACCTTTTGGTAACCTAGGTGATGCTCCGATCAAGTGAGCCGCCCCACCAGGGCTGATTAGGACTTTTTATTACCAACTTCAAGGTGTAAGAGGCATGCTTCTCAAATGAATAAATGCACTCAAAACTTGGAGTAAGCTAGCATGGGAGATGACACTCAGGGTTCAAAGAGGTCTTAGAGGCTGAAATAATAGGTCCAGGCTAACAAGATGCAGATTCACCAGCAAAGATGAGATTGACAGAAATCCAGTTGTCCCCGTTGGAAATGAGGAAGGCCGACTTGACAGAAATGATGGACGTCCTGTTGCCATCACAGAAGCAAGGTCGTGTCCACATTGAGGAAAGGCAGTATCTAAATCTAAGGACAAACGGCGGCTCTGCCCTTTGCTGGTGGAGTGCCTGGGGCAAGCTGCTTCCTGTCTCCTCTGCTCCCTTTTCTCATTGGGGGTCATAAGGGTAAAGAAGCAGCTTGCAGGCAGGCGGCAACTCGGCGGCCTCTCACTGGACCTGTTGTGCATGTTACTGTGGTTACCTGCCATCCCCCATGTACTACACCAGTCATACAAAGAGTATTGTTTTTCATTTTGCTAATATTTGGGGATGATCTTGAAACACTTAAAACCAAACCTAGTAAATGGGGTGTTTGCCCTGAAGAAGAGAACGGAATGTAAAAAAAACTGTCTTCGTGAATTCGGAAGGCAATCAGTAGACAAGGAAAAGGTATTTTCAAGGAGCTTAGTTGGAGCTACAGAGAGTTGTTGGAAGGTAGATTTCATTCACTCGTTATTCTGTGCTGCTTACACACCAGAGCTAGGGAATGAACAGAACAGATCAGAGTCAGTATATAACTAACACAAGAATTACTGGTAACGTGAACACCAGTGGTTGATACTCAGCAATGCTGTGGGCTGCTTTGTGATCTGCCAAGGTCCCATTAATGAAAGTGGCCAAAGGAAGGTTTTGAGTGACCAAATGCTACCATTTAGAGGGCATTGCTGTACTATGAGCATAAGTTCAGTAGTGACCTTTACTATTGTTTCCAACTTGTAAGCGTCCGTAATTCTGAATGTTAAAAAATGAATTTAGTCTTTTGTCACATAAAATGAATTATCTAGGGCACATTCTTGAAAGATGTTGCTAGAATGCCTTGATGTGCTGCTTGTTCATGAGAGATTTTTCCTTCACGGACCTCATAAATTTCTCAGTCTTTCAAGGCAATCATGAACTGCTAAAGAGAACATTTACGGCTTTTGGGTGAAAAAATAAGTGAAGAGTAATTGGGAACAGAGTTACAGAACAAGGCAGGAACTTTGTCAGGCGGGGTGTGGTTCACAGGACCGTGTCTATTCTGTCTGTGTACATTTATTTTCACTGCGTCTCGTGTGTTGTTCAGTCTGCCCTGGACTCTAAAGGCACCTGCCCTAGATTATTAGCATGGGGTTTGGTCAAGGACAGCAAGGCAACACGGGCTTGAAAGTATTTGTGGTTCGTCTCCCCGTGGGCTGGGATTCTTTTCCATCCCTAAATGGAAAATCGCCATCAGAACACCCTAGTAATACTGGCTGCAGCCACGCTCCAGAGATAAATGCTAAAATTAATGGGTGAAACCTGAAAGAGAAACAGGTATTTGGGGTAGTATTTTGCATTGCAAAATAGTTGCCCCCAAATGATTACTAATCACTGAGGTGGTTTTATCATTTGTCTACACATTCTTCCTACCCCTCCTTCCAGGAGTTAGAGTTTCATTCCCTTCCCCTTGGGCATGGGCTGTATTTCACGACTCACTCAGGAATAGAAAAAAGAAAAGGAAAACTAACTTGTGCTGAGAAACCTGGCAGATCTCCTCTTAACCAAGTGCTCATGGGTAAGGCCAGCAGCAGGACATCCTCCTGGTGCAGTGGGTTGGGGAGGGCGCTTCCCTCTGGCATTCTTCCTCAGAACTCGAAGTCTCTTCTTGGGAAGGCCTTAGACAAACCTCAGTCAAGGGCAAAGACAGACTGAGAAACAGTAACATACCAGCAGGTGCTTAGAGAATGGTAACACCTAAATGCCATGTAGTGTCCTGGAACAGAAAAGGGGTTTTTGGAAAAACTTAAATTTGAGTCAAGGCTGTGGTTTATTTAATAGTGTACCAAAATTAATTTCTTTGTTTTGATCAGTGTACCGTGGTTATATAAGATGTTACCATGAAGGGAAGCTGGGTGAAGAGTATATAAGAAGTCTCTGTACTATCTTTACAATTTTTCTGTAAATCCATAATTATTTCAAAATAAGGGGTTTTTTTTAAGTCGGAACTATAGAAAAAGATATATGCTCAGCGAAGTCTCGTTCCCAGTGTTCCCATCTTGTTCTCTCCGAACCCTGTTGGTAGCCATTATTTTTATTAGTCTAAAATAATAGAGATGTCATTCTTATTTCGTCTCCTTTCTTAACCTAGATAGTAACGTACCGTGCACGCTGCCCAGCCCTTGCCTGATCCTGGGCATGTCTCCATATCAGCACTCAGAGCGCTTCCTCCCTCTTGTTAACAGCACGTGGTACACGTTGTGTTAATGTGCCGTATTTTATTCAGCCAGTGCCCCCTTAATGGGCATTTGGGTTGTTTACAGTTCCTGCTATTATACATAACACTCTGGTGAACAATCACGTGCACACACTGCTTCACATTTGTGGTGGCATTTTCAGAGTAGATTCCTAGAAGTGGGCTGCTAAAGCTGACAGCTGATGGCTGTGTCGTTTTGTTAGGTACTGCCAGATGCCCCGTGAGAGTTGTCCCCTGTAGCGCTCCCACCAGCTGTCTGTGAGATCACTGTGAGCGTTTGTGCTGATCTGGTAGGTGAGAGATGGTATCTTGAGACACCTGACTTTGGACTCCCCGGACTTACTGAGGACTCAGTTACCAGGCCTGCCCTGAGTCAGTCACACACGCTAGAGTAGGCCAGTTCACGGGACTGCTTTCCTTCAGGTGCTTTCCTTCCTGTTGGAGGAAACACCAGGTTCTCTCTAGAGCCCCCAAGTGCGAGCAGGTGGACAGCACCTAGCCCGCCGTGTCAGCTTCCCCAGAGTCCGCCTTCCAGACCGCCCGAAGGCCCTGCCCGGAGCCTGGCCGCCACACTCTGTTGCCTTACGAATCAGAGTTGACGTGGGCCTAGCACCTCTGGTAGAACCCTTTTCCTGCCCTTCTTGGAAATTTCTATCCTCTGATCCAACTTTCCGATTCGTGTTACTGTGACCTCAAATGAGAGGCCTTGTGCTTTGCTTTTTTCCTCGACAGGGAGCCTTTAGAGAATCTCTTCATTCTGAATAAGAGACGCAGATGAGAAAGCGAGAGAAATTTAAAACAACTTCTTCCATTTACCTCCCTCCACCTGCTTCCCCCCAGGTCGCTGCACCCGCACCC
>PVKM010021804.1:0-22308 GCA_004027735.1 Carollia perspicillata | reverse complement strand
CACCCTGTCCCCTGGAACGCCAACCCCAGCGGGCCCTTGAGCTGGTCCCTTCCGCTCCCTACAGCTTTGCTAGGGATCAGCATAACATAAGAGGGTCCCAGCGCAGTGCTGAGTGAGAATTCAGATCCTCCAACGCCCTTACCAGCATTTGGCATTTCTCTCTATAGGGGCTCCTTGTGTAGCTGGAGAAGTGTATGTGGATTACAGTTGGAAAGTTAAATTTTCTCTTGAGATCTTGGAGAGATGTAAAGATCTAAACACATCTAGGTTACTGCTGACTTGTTACCAGCTTTGGGAAATTTTTCTTTGGTCATTTTGATCTTCTGCATTTAGGTCAGAGATGTGCAGACCTGTGCACCTTGCCCATACTATAGTATTAGTTAATATGTACAAGCTTTCACATGCATTCAGGCGACAGATATTTAGGGCCTGCTCTTGCTGGCACTGTAGAAACTCTGGTTTTCGATGTGTATTCAGAAGCTGGCGGGATAGGTGGTTATCTAAGCATTACCTATATTTGCATATGCTCTAGAACTCTGTTGTCCAGAATGGTATTTAGTATTTGAAAATGTGCCTAGTCCAGGCTCAGTTGTGAAGGAAGTATAAAACAGCAAAGTGTTGAGAATTCGTATGAAAAAATATAAAGTATCTCAATAATCTTTTATATCTATTACATGTTCCAATGGCAGTATTTGGGATACACTGGGTTAAATAAAATGTATTATTGATTTCACCTGTTTGTTTTTTAACATGGCTACTAGACAATTTTACATTCTTTCAGTAAACGGATCTGCAAACTGTGGCCTGCAGCCTGATCCAGCCTCCTTGTCTTTGAAAAAAAAAAAAAAAGATTTATTGGCGCAAAGCCATTCCCATTCATTTGTGTATCGTCCATGGCTGCTGTTCCTGCTACAGGATCAGCAGAGCTGAGTAGTGCACACAGAGATCAGGTGGCCTGCAGAGTAAAACATTGACTTTTGGGTCCTTTAAAGAAAAAGTTTGCCAACCCCCTGTTCTAGAATAATGCCTAGTATGATATTATGATACATGCTAAACCTTTTCACTGTAGGCCTGTGTAATTGTCAGTCAGGCTTACTGTGCGACAAGTGTAGTTCTAAGGACTTTGTAAGGACTATCTGGTTCAAGTCTCACGTTAATCCTAGGATGTTGGATTTCCCTCATTTTGTAGATGAGGAAAACGAGGTGCAGAATGGTCATGCAGGTTACCCAGTGTGGTCAACACACCCCACTTCTGGGAACTGTACCTTTCCTTATCTCCAAATGACTTGACTCCTAGAGCCCCTAGCGCCCACTGGATTAGCCTACAGTAGACATCATGCTTTTTTTTTAAACTAGAATTTTAGTTAGTGATTTTTTTAGACTGGAATTGAGATGAGGTTGGTCTGTCGTGGAAGAAGCTGAGGGGGCCCTGAGCTTAGGTGCACTGAGTACAGGCAAGATGATCTGTAGTGAAAAGAATGAAGCTCACAAGCACACAGGAGAGAGCGTCCTGGATGCCCCTCACCTCTTCACTCATTTAACAAAAAGTATTTGTTGAGCCCTGGCTGGTGTGGCTCAGTGGACTGAGCACTGGCCTGTGAAACCAAAGGGTCGCTGGTTCAATTCCCAGTCAGGGCACATGCCTGGGTTGCGGGCCAGGTCCCCAGTAGGGGGCACACAAGAGGAAACCACACATGGATGTTTCTCTCCCTGTCTTTCTCCCTCCCTTCACCTCTTTCTATAAATAAATAAATAAATAAATAATCTTGAAAGAATATTTGTTGAGTGATAGCGAGCACTGGCCAGATGTTTGCCAGGTGTGTATCAGTGAAGGAAACAAACGTCCTTCTTATGGTCTTGTGGGGGAAGATAGGCAATAAAAAAAAATTGATGTGGTACGCGCCATGAAAAAGCAATGTGCGCATACTTGATGTTTTTAACAGGTTTGCTCCTCTGTAAGATGCAGATAAACCTGTCTCGGTTCTTTTGAGGACTGAGGTGACATGAGTGTGTACGGCGCCTGAGTTGCTCCATTCGTGCGCATTGCCTTCTGCTGTTAACAGGTAAGTGAGGGAATGAATATGGGAATTGGGCGCATCCTGACACTTACAACGTGGCAGTCACCACTCGTAATGTGTAGGGAAGGGTCTCAGAGTGGTTGTACAGGGCAGGTGTTTTTCCTCTTTCCTGCTTTATCGGGGGATCATCTCGCAAAACCGCAGTCGGGAGGTTCTGTGCGTTCAGTCCAGGAGCAGGATGGGAGCTGTCTTTGGGCTGATGGCAGCATACCTGGGCCAGTCCTGCTGCCGGAAGGGACTTGTGCCGGTGCAGTGGTGGCAGCTCTGGTTCGAATCAGAATCACCTGGCGAGCTGAAACAATACCCAGGCCGACCTTCAGAGACTCTTAATTCGTTCTGATGTCATTCTATCAAACAAGGGCCTGGTGTTGTTTGTTTTTGGTTTTTTGCTGCTTAATTTCTCCAGGTGGTTTGGATTTAGGGTGAGGGTGGAGAACCACTCGTGGTGAGAGAGAAGCCAGGCTCAGGGAGCTACTGGAGCAAAGGCCCCGGGCGGTGAAGTGGGCAATGCCCGTAGGTAGTTCAGTCAGGGCGCAAAGGAGGCCGGAAGGCCGTGTTTTATTAGCTGGCCAGGGACCTTGGCTCCATCCCGAGAGCAGAAGGGAAACCCTGAAGGGCCCTAAGCGGGAAAATGAGGGACTGTCTTGCTGAGATCTGTGCTAAAGAATGGGCCCTCTAACCAAGTGCAGGGAAGGCGGCGAGGAAGCAGTTGGAGCTGGCCAGAGGATGGCAGGCCCAGATATGCTTTCCGTGTTCCTCCCATCAGTGGCCCCTAGTGGATGATGTCTGTCCTTATGGAATGTAATTGGCCCCTTTCTCGTCTGTGTTCCTTCCTTCTACTGGCTGGGCAGCTCCTTCAAGGCAGAGAGTATCTCTTTAGGCTCAGTATCTATCATGCACTAGGTACATAATAAATATTTATCGAAGGAGCTATGTAGAACTCTAAAGTGGACACACAGCTTCTTTTGTCTTTTTATTGCAGTTCCCCAAACTTTGTATCCCAGTGCTTCTACGCGACCCCTTCCTAGGGCAATACCTTCTTTATATCCACAAAATTGTCCCATGGGGGAGTAGAAAGTTTCACAGGATTTAAATGCTGTTACAAATACGGAGGACAGTGGAAAACAGTGGGGCAGATCCTTTTAAAATTAAAACGAGCGTGGCCGTATGATCCAGCAATCCCACTTCTGGGTATATACCCCAAAGAATTGAAAGCAGGGCCTTGAAGAGGTATTTGTACCCCTGTGCTCACAGCAGCGTTATTCACAACAGCCGAAAGGCGGAAGCCACCCAAGTGTCCACCAACAGATGAATGGATGCGCAAAATGTGGGCTCTTCATTCAATAGAACATTATTCAGCCTCAAAAAGGAAGGAAATCGTGACCCTTGCTACAACGTGAATGAAACTCGACGATATTTTTTTTTTCTGTTTACGTTGTCTGTGTTTGTCACAACCTTTTAAAGCAGAATGTGGCTTGCACGCTACATGTCCACTCACAAAACTTTGCGCATGCTTTTGGAATGGCTCTACAACATGCCTGGGTCGGCTCACAGTTTTGCTACTCCAAACAATACTTGTCTTTGGAAACAAGCGCTGTGTATAGGTACTCCCGTCAAGCTGGTTTAGCTTGGCGCACTGACTTCTAGCGGGGATGGAAGGTTTACAAAGTAGACCTTAGGGGATAAAAGTTGTTTGCCTCAACACTTCGATAACAAAAGATCAAGGACCACCAAGTTAACAAACATTAGACTGCACACACCTCGTAACAAACATAACCTCATCCTGTTAAACTAAGCCAGCTTGAAACGGAAAAAACTACGTCTGTTCGGGGCCTGAACTATATAACGATATCATACACTCGGAAGTGGAAAGGAAGCTTATCTTTCCTTAAGTAGTTACTGTCATGCCATATGGGCTTTTTAAATGTTAACACAAATACAAAAGTTCTTGAAAGAAACTTGACGATCTTAGGCTTAAGTGACATAAGCCAAGCATAAAAAGACAAATAAACACTATGCGATGCCCGATGTGTGAAGGATCTAATGCAGTGAAATTCATAGACATAGAAAGCAGAATGGTGGGTTGCCCAGTGCTGTGGGCGGGGAGGGGGAGCGACTGCAGACTTAGTGTTTTCATGCCTACGAAGCTTGTTTCGACAGACGAAAAGAGTTCTGGAGGATGGTCGCGTAGCACTGAATGTACTTAATACGTCTGTACACTTCAAAAGGGATAAGACGGTAAATGTTGTGGAATGTGTAGGTTGCCACAAGTAAACATTAAAAATGGATAAACACGGAGGAAAGGTGAACGAGGAACATACGGAGGGAAGAGCAAAGTGCTTACGTGTGAATGCATAACGTGTATAGATTGCCGTGAATAAGGAACAAGTCTTGCCAGGATGCCAGATTGCTGCTCTCAGGGCACTGGCACCCTGAAACTACAGTTAGGCTCCCCTTCAGAATTTCCTGGACACTCTGACCCTTTGTTGAGAAATCCTAACCCAAGTTAAATATTGCCTAACCTCCTGGTGGGCACTCCAGACCTGTCTCTTATTAACCAGCTTGCTGACATCCACAGGACTTCCATCATGATTTTTTTTGGTGTTAATGCATATAGAATGAATATAGAATGCGGGCAGGGTGAATGTTTCTTCCTTGTTAGAAAACCTTCCAGCGAGTGGGGGAGGGCCTGAGACCTCATCATTATGACATACTTCCTTGACTTCCTCCAGGCCCCAAGATCTCAGGCAGATAATTTTGAAGCAAATATCCAGCAATGGAGAGTGTGCAATTTTTTTTTTAATTTTCTATGCTATCTTGCCTGTTCTTTGTTTATTGAGCCTTTGATTTTTGAGAAGACCTCGTCTACTGTCTTCCGTCTTTAGAGGTGGAATCCCCAAAAGGGAAGATAATGATCTTGAAACACTGAATCTTGATCATTAGAAAAATAGCCACTCAAGATCCTGAATTGATGGCACATCGGTCCATTCAGTGACTCTTAAATGACTAAAACAATAAAAATAAATAAATAACAGACTGCCCAGGTTGTCTACATTCTAGCTTCCTCTGGTGGTAAAAAGTGTAAGACTCAGCCCTGGCTGGGTGTGGCTCAGTGGACTGAACACTCGACTGGGAACCAAAAGGTGGCCGGTTCAATTCCCAGTCTAGGGCACATGCCTGGGTTGTGGGCCAGGTCCCCAGTAGGGGGCGTGCGAGAGGCAGCCACACATGGATGCTTCTCCCCCTCTCTTTCTCTCTCCCTTCCCTTCTCTAAAAATAAATAAATAAATAACATCTTTGAAAGATGCAAGACTTGGAACCTTGGTCATTCTTAAGCTGACCTACAGGGAAACACCAGGAGGAGCCTCATAGCTGTGGCCAAGGGTACTTAATTCTTATATTTGGTGGTAAAGTTTGAGGGGGGAGAATCGACTGTTTCGGTGCCAGCGATAGCCTCCGGAGGTAATTTGTGAATGCTAATCTGAACGCAAAGCCCCAGGGGATGGAGCACCTTTCCAGTATTTTGATTCCAGAGGGAGGGTTGATTGAGCCGTTCACATCACCATTTTTTCAACAGGCACATAGGTTAAATGTCTATAGAGTTTGTCATGAAGTTATATTAGACTAATAACTTTTCTGATTATGCAAATAATAACATACTCACCGTAGAAAATACGGGAAAGAGTAAGAGAACAAGCAAAAATCACCTTAATCTTACCATTCAGAAAATGCCAGTCTAAAATTTCATGTACCTATTTTCGGCCTTTCACATGGGATTTTGAAGTAGAATTTGGTTCAGACGCTATATGTTGTTTGTACAGATCCGTTCTATTCAGATATAATTTATATGCCATACGATCCCCCTATTTAAAGTGTGCGTGTTAGTGTACAAGATGTGACTTCTGGAGGTTGGTTGCACGACACCGAATGTACCTAACATGACTGAACTGTATGTTTGAGAAAGGGTTAAGATGGCTACTTTTCATGGCATGTGTGGGTTTTAGTAACAGTTGCACAGCTCATCACAGCTCGTCACCACAGTCAGCTTTAGAGAAGGGTTTTCATCTCCCGCAGGAAAAACTCTGCCCCCATGAAGAGCCACTCCCTTCTCATTCTACCTACTCATCCCCTCGCCCAGCCGTCGCCAACCACTAATAGACTTTGTGTCTCTATGGATTTGCCTGTTCTGGACATTTCATAAAACCAAATCATACCCTATGTGGTCTTCTGTGCCTTTGACTTAGCATAGTGTTTTGGAGGCTCATCCTTGTTGTAGTATGTATCAGAATTTCATCTGTTTTTATTGCCAAATAACATTCCATTGTATGGCTGTCCTACATTTTGTGTGCTCATCAGTTGATGGACAGTTGGGTGGTTTTGGCCATTTGGGTGGTTTCTGCTTTTTGTCCGGTATGAAGAATGTTTCCGTGATCATTCATGTGGAAGTGGAATCCTTTGGGACCTTCTAGTTTCTTCTCAGTTTAAAGGTAAGGCTGACATATATAGCCCCCACATCTCTCATTTCCTGAAAGTAAGTTTGTAGGAGTAGATTGGCTAACCAGAAGGACATTACACCTTACAGCACGTGGCAGATGGTTTCTAGGAAGCCCGCATTCATTCCCTCTGTCATCGCCTCAGTGTTGTTAGCCTGGGGATCCTCAGTGATGGGTATTTCACATCAAGTGCTGTAAAATGGGAGTCCGTGAACTTTTGAAAAGACAGGGTCCCTGCCATCAAGATGCTCATGTTCACGTGTAGACCAGATGGGCGGATACAGATCCACAGGCATCGCGTAGGCAAGGTTCTGTACGTTAAAGTAAGTACGCGGAGAGAACAACACACTGCTTAGGTAGAGTACACGTTTGCCTGCCCAGGGTGAGATGCACACGGATGTAGTCATCGAGCAACTTTTCACACCTAACACTTAAAAACAAGAAAAAAGCTGACAGCACTGAACCCTGGCCTAGGGACCAATTAGTCCAAAGTCATAAGTCCTCCAGATTGCTGAGCCTGAGCCTTCACCCTGTTGTTCGGAAGACTCCGATGTAAGCACAGTGGGGCCTGTTGAATGCTTTGGGGCCCATCAGACCTGGCTCCAACTGCCTCCCAACCTGTGCTAGCTCACAACTTCTTTAGATTCCTTGGGACATCTAAACAGCATCTCCTTTTATACCCTGTTTCTCATTCTTTCATATTCATGAAAGTATCACGTAAAGAGTATGAAATCAGCCAGTAGTTCTGCTATGTAGCTGAGTACGGGGGGCGGGGGGGAAGTAGTCCAGCCTCGCTCAGTCATCCCCTGCAGATGTTGGCACTGGCATGATTTCATCCCCAACGTGACCACTAAATTCGATGCATGCAACGGAACTGACCAACCTTGGTCCCGGAAGCTCATTGATTGTAAAGTTGGAGGTGGCAAAAGTTATAGCAGGTCTTCCAGCAAGCCTCCTTTAAGAAGCGGTTAATGCAGAAATCGTTTGCAATGTCATTTTTTGAAAAAAAAAAATGACTGAGAATCAAACTTGGGAAACTAAACCATGCCACATTGTAGATCCCGCTTTCTAGCGCATCGCACCCATTTTCATTATGTAACTCCTTGAGAAAGTACTGAGTAGCAGAAAGTGCTGTGCTACTGTCGGGAAGCTGTGACTGGCAAACGCAAGCCTAAGAACACGGAAAACTCTTTTTCTCTTTGCAGCTGTGAGAATGTCTGACAAGGCCCAGATAGCTGCCAGAGCTTCCCTCATTGAGCAGCTGGTGTCTGAAAGGAACTTCGAGGATCTTGGCGACCACCTGACTGGGCTAGAAGCCCTACGTGTGACTAAGGAGCATCTCCAGCAGACAGATGTGGTCAGGGCTGTGTACAGAGTCCTCAAACACTGCCCCACGGTGGCTTTGAGAAAGAAAGCCAAGTGTTTGCTGGCAGAATGGAAAGCTCTTTATAATAAGGATCCTCATTTCCAGCCAAGGGACCCCAGATTCTTCCCTGTTGGGGGAAATAACAAAAACTCAGGGTTTTCTTGTGACTCAAGTCAAGAGGAGACATTGGGGGCTTCCGGTTCTGATTCTCTGCTATTGTCCCGAGATGTTAGGGCAAAAGCCACTGAAATGATCGCGCCTGAAAACAGCCCTAGTCGAATGGAACCTGAGGAAGAGCATGTCAGGGGCGGTGGCCCGAAATCCACTGACAAGAGAGCAAGTGAGTCGCCGGACCCTGTCGTGGCCGTGAGGACTAAATGCACAGGGCTTCTTTATGAAGCTCTGACCAGTTCTTCCACGGAGCAGCCCGACGCCGAATTGTGGCAGAATTTTGCAAGGGAAATAGAAGAGCACATTTTTACCCTTTATTCGAAGGATCTCAAAAAATATAAGACTTGTATCAGAAGCAAAGTTGCCAATCTGAAGAACCCCCAAAATTCTCACTTACAACAAAACTTGCTCTCTGGAACCACGTCGCCAAGAGAATTTGCCGAAATGACCACCATGGAAATGGCAAGCAAGGAGCTGAAACAGCTGAGAGCCTCCTATACGGAGTCTGGCATACAGGAGCACTGCCTTCCACAAGGGGCTGAGGGCACACCAACGCGGAAAATAAAATGCAGGCGCTGTGAGAAGTTCAATTGCAAAGTCACTGTAATTGCCAGAGGAACGCTTTTCCTTCCAAGCTGGGTGCGGAAATCAAACCCAGATGAAGAAATGATGACCTATGTGATATGTAATGAGTGTGGGGAGCAGTGGTACCACAGCAACTGGGTGTGCTTATGATTTGTAAATAAATGTTCTCCACAGCAGGTGGCAGGAGTGATACCTTTTATTCGTGTCACCCTTTTATGCTTGTTTTTAAAATCTTACACACATTGTTCTTAAGACAACCCTAAGACGAAGGAAAGAGCTCTGGCTGGTGTGGCTCAGTGGATTGAACAGCCGACCATGAACTAAACAGTCGCTGTTTGATTCCCAGTCAAGGCACATGCCTGGGCTGTGGGCCAAGTCTCCAGTAGGGGGCGCATGAGAGGCAACCACACATGGATGTTTCTCGCTCCCTCTTTCTCCCTCCTTCCCCTCTCTCTAAAAATAAATAAATGAAAAGCTTTTTTTAAAAAAGGAAAGAAAGTCGTTTGCTGAAGTTCACACCACTGCCACAAAGTTGATGGTTTGGATGGAGAGTGGATGACTGCATTGTGCTTTGTGGCCTCTTAGTACTTTGCTATCCTCAGAGTAGCTGAGAGGAGCTTAGCGTCACTTCGGAGTCTGCTAGAAATGCAGACTCTCAGGCCCCAAGCTATTGAATCCGCATCTGCATTGTGGCAGGATCCCCACGCAATCTGGTCCAGTAGTTTGAGAAGCGCTACTGTCTGGGCTGCATATTAGAATCATTTGGGGAGGTTGGAAACCCCACCGAGACAGAGGCCACCCCGCCCTTGCACAATGACATCTGACTCTATGGGCTGCACCCCAGGTGTCAACATTTCTTTTTTATTTCCTCAACTTATTTTAAGATGCCCCTAGAGTTGAGCACTGCTCATCCCGAGGCGCTCACGTGGTTCTTTTCACAGCTCTGAGAAAAGACTGTTATTCTGTAAACTTGCAGTCTGGGCAAGTCTGGGCCGTGACTTGCCCAGACTGCACAGCCATAGAGAGTCCAACTCGAATTGCTCCCAGATTTTCTTCCTCTGAACTCATTTTCAGAGACTGCCCCCAAATTGACCTCTGAGGGCTGTGCTCCTGGAGACATGGAACTGAATGAATAGTGCCTTTAGGCTCTAACATTGAGTAACCAGAGCTTCCTCATTTCCCCCTCTTTTCCCATTTTAAAGGTCTCCCTTAAGCCACAAAAGTTACCCTATAACTAATCCTACAGTATTTTGTTTGGAGTCCTTAAGATTAGTTGAAGGAGTCACGTAATTTTTTTTTTTTCTTTGCAAAGTTCTCCAAGGCATATCAACTCTTCAGCTGACATTTTGTTCTTGATGTTAGGGAGTCTTCGTGTTCTCAAGGGCATGCATGGTAGGGCTGTAGGGGAGGACAAATACCCTCCTAGGCTCTGTGGCTGGGAGGCTGCAAATCAGACTGACAAAAGACAGGTTAGCAAGAGAAAACCAGTTTATTAGACACGTAGGACAAACTCAGCGATGGAGAATGCAAAGGCGTGGTCAGAAGTTGGTGTCTTAACAAAAACAGCCCTGGCTGGTGTAGCTCAGTGGGTTGAGCACGGGTCTGTGAACCAAAGGGTCACCAGTTCGATTCCCAGTCAGGGCACACGCCTGGGTTGTGGGCCAGGTCTCTAGTAGGGGGTTCGAGAGAGAAGCAGGATGACCACACATGGATGTTTCTCTCCCTCTCTTTCTCCTTCCCTTCACCTCTCTCTAAAAATACATAAATAAAATCTTTAAAAAAATACAAAGAACAATAAATTTGTGGAGAAGTAACAAGACAAAGCAAAGGGGCTTTAGGCTTCTAGGGGCAGCAAGGTGGGAAAGTAGATATAGGAGGGACCTAATGGAAGATGGTAAGTTCTTTAGTCGGGTTTGTTTGTGTAGACTCTTTGCAGTGCCTTCTCCTCTCTGGCGATAAGGTTGTTACCCCCTTCTCGGTACAACATTCGTGAGGGGAATTTATGCTCTGCTTTCGGGAAGGACAGGGAGTTCATCGTATATCTGCTTTTTCTCATCTGCTTTCAGCTCAGAAGGATCCTTATCTTGCAGTGACATCCTCTGAGCCCCCCGGGGCCTGAAGTTCCATTTCTGCTTATGTAAAGACAGGGATTCAACTGTCAGAGGAAGTTCATGGCTTCGGCCTTTGACTCTGCCAACATTCCTCTAATAAATGAATTGAATAGGAAGTGACTTCTTTGAGGCCTCACAGTGTTTAACTGGTCAGTATCATTGTTTCAACACAACAAGCCTTCTATGTGATTACAGCTCATTTTTTTTCTCTCTGAGAAATTCATGGAATGTTAATTGCAGTAGCTTTAACAAGTTCACTTCTGAGTTATCTACACACCTACACAACCTACACATTTTCACGAGTTCTTTTCTCCTAACTTTTTTCAAACATGCTCTGCCTGAACTCTGAAAGCCGACGAGCATGCACAGATTACCTACGTCATGGACAGAATCCCCCGAAGGTGCTCAGAAACTAAAATAGCTCCATGTGTTCAAGTGGTTTCCAAGAAATCAGCTTGAGGCCATCCAGTGTGAATTCTATTTAGATCTCTTTTCTCCCTGTTACTTCCTAGGGCTGCTTATTCAGGTGGCATATGCTAGTCTTCTGAAGAGAAACTTGCAAAGTCACCTAAAACTTCAAGTTTCATGAAGTGTGGTTTCACGTGACTTGGAATGAACTAAAACACTATTCAGTGGGTACAAAAGAGCACAGTGTGTGAAAAAAAAGTGTGATTAGTTCATGTCAGTGTTTGCTTTGGACTAGGGTTTTTTTTTTTTTTTTTTTGTGAGTGTGTTTGACGTTTGGGGTTTTTTGGGTGGGTAGTTTTTATTTATGCTGGAATTTTCCAAACTAAATGTTAAACAGAAGCACCTGAAATGGAAAGTCCTTCATACTCCAAGACGTAAAAACCTCAGTGGTCTTTCTCCTTTCTGTATTAACTTTGTTAGTGTGACCTCTCCAGCTAGAGTTAGGAAAATAGTAGTCTGGGTTTTGCATTTTCTTTTTTAACCAGTGAGATAGCATCACGTTTTCTAGGCATAGATTATTATTCTTTCACATCCTATTTCGTATTCCCTAAAAATAAAAGGTGTTTTTTACAAAAAAATAATAATAATTGCTTGTGGGGTAAGGATCCTTCGTTTAATTTAAAATCACTTTTACAGGAAAAGTCCCCGACATGAGGGTGTCTGTCACAGACAGGGGCCCAGTGGGGCTGAGGCGGAGTCGCAAGGGGAAGGAGGTGAGGTCAGAGAGCCACTGGGTTCGTGAAGGCCTTGGCAGTCACGATAAGGACTTTGGGAGTTTTTCCAAGCCTGATGGGAAGCCATGGACGCTAGGGAGTCGGCAGTGATAAGAGTTGAATGACCTTGAAGGAGGATCCCTCTGGCTGCTATGTTAAGTTCAATGGGGAGGGAAGCAAGGACAGGTTCAGGGACACCAGTTAAGTGGCCATAGCAATGACCCAAATTTCATGGCCCTGGTTTCAATCGTGAGTGCACAAAGACAGCTCTCCCTCTATCCTTACGGCTGAGAAAGCCCTTGATGGGTTTCAGGACACGCTACCCCCAAACATGGCACCTCGGCGTACGGGATATTTTAAGCCGAAGGAATTGAGAAATGGCGGGTGCGGGAGGACTCTCTGATCTCCCCCTTTTCCCCTGAAGCAGGTCATAGGACCTTTCAAGTGGGAGGTGCCCTCCCCGCAGCCAAGGGAAAGACCATTCCTGTCTACAGATCAAGCGAGGCTGAGAGGAGTTGGAACAAACAGGCCCCACTAGGGTTCCTGCAGTTTCCTACCCTTGGCTCATATCCTTCGGCCTATCACGTTTTCCCGTGGTTTTCCACCCTCTATGAAACCCAGTATAAAACCACTTGGGTTTGACCATTTCTTTGGATATTTACTTCCTTATGCTTATGCTCCCATGTCATGTAAAACTTACATTAAACAAGTACATGCGCCTTCTTCTTGTTAATTTTTCTTACGTTACCGAGCCTCAGCCAGGAATATAGATGTGGGTAGAAGAAAAGCGGTTTTCCCCTCCCTCCATTGGCCACATTGTAAACGGGTGTTTCATAAAATACTACCAACCCCAAATTCCCTACCTGTGGCCCACACTCAAAAATAAAAGCACAGAAACACTGCGCAGCGCAAGTAGAGCCTGGACCCTGGTTGCCATGGTTACGGGAATCGCTCCGCATGGGGCACAAGCATCAGTTGTTATACCTGAATGCAGAAAGGTCCTCTTCATGGGTTTGCCCACATCACTCTCCTTTTGTCCGTGTCACTTCTTTTAGATCAGAAGTTGGTACAATCGCAGCTCTGTCTCCTTCCCAGCCTTTCCCGTGATCAGAGGCTCCTTTCATTCCCTGTTTCCATTTCCAAGGACCAGTCAGGAAGCCTGTGGCTGGCAGGGCTCCATTGCCTTTTGCAAGGGCCGGGCCCTCATCTTTCGGGTCAGATTGCTTTGTTATTTATAACTTACCAGTAAATGCAAAGTGATCGACCCAAATACTTTTCTGTCTCAGAGGTATTTACTGTAAGGGCCTAGAATATAGAAGGCACCTTTCTGGCTTTCATAAGAGACCAGAATTTGAAGGCAGAACCCATAACAACTTCATATAATCTCATGTGCAATATCGTTTAAAACTAGGTTTCCAGAGATGTCACTGTGTGTTATCAGAAAGGCTCTGTGGTAATGATTGCACATTGCTTTACACTTCGCCATGTGCTGGGGGCAAAGACATCGTGAGGACACCATCCCTGGGACCCACACATGTGGGGGGTGGGGAAGTGCCAATGCCAAGAGCCAGTAGTCATTTTACATTTTAAGAGACTGAAGAGGTGGGGGCGCAGGGTTCTGGAGGCATCAGGGAGGGCTTCACAGAGGCTGTGACCCTGCAGGCAAATCTTAAAGTTAGCCGGGCGGGGGAAGGGCAAAGGGTGTTCCGTCACCATATTTGCTGGATTCCTGGCCCTTTCTATAAAGCATCTCATTGAGTCTTTACGTCCACCTTGCCAGCGTCTTTGAGGTGAGGAAAGTGAAGCTGACAGAGACTGTTACCTGCCCAAGGGTACACAGAGACAAAGCCAGGACATCTCATAAAACAGGTGGGGTTTTCTTATCAGTTTGCTTCCAGAAAAGGCCAGGCTTCCTGTTACTTCCACACAAGGTCAAACCGTTTCCTAAAAATTACGGTTTGGTTTTTTTCAATGACAGCAGCACGTGGTTTATATACTTCACCTTGGCTGTGTATTCCTGCCTCTGATGGAGAGATCAGCCCAAAATGCCTGGCACGGGTTGCCAGCTTCCTTGACGTAGGGGAACCTCCCCGAACCTTCTTGTGGCACCTATGCGGTTTTATCTGATTCCCTGAAAAGGACATGATTTTTCTAAACACTTGCGTTTTAAAATAAAAGCAGGTAGCTTTTGAAGGGGCATTTATATGTTTATGTTTTTATGAATTTGAACACTGAAGGTTTATAAATTCAGTTTCAAATACCATTTCCTATAAAGTATAGTGACCTTGACGTCTTCATTCTCTATCTGTATGACCTCGAAAAATATGTAGCACAGGTCACACTTATGACAAAATAGCCAAGCTGTTTTGCATCCTTTGTTACATTATTGCAAGTGTCCTACAGGACAGTAAAAAGAAAAGAATTCAAATGGATTTGTGGAACATATTCTTGCTTTCTTTCCAAATATAAACAAGGTACAAATAGGAGTGGGTTCCAAGTAGCCATTAACCTTTTTCTAATGATGCCCCATACTGTTAAAAACTGTAAAACAGCCATGGAAAGTTTACTGATCTCATGAATAAGCAAATTAAAATATTGGTCATTCAACATTTTCTTCTTATTTGTCTTAAAGATTTTATTTATATATTTTTAGAGAGGGGAAGGGAGGGAGAAACAGGGGGAGAGAAACATCCATGTGTGGTTGCCTCTTGTGCGCCCCCCACCAGGGACCTGGCGTGCAACCCAGGCATGTGCCCTGACTGGGAATCGAACCCGCAACCCTTTTGTTTGCAGGCACTCAATCCACTGAGCCACACCAGCCAGGGCTCTTATTACTTTTGAAATACATACTCAGTTTCAAAATGTATATAAGCACAGAGAGAGCTCCCCCCAGCTACTTTTATTTATTTTTATGTTTTCAATTGCAGTTGACATTCAATATTATTTTGTGTTAGTTTCAGGCGTACAGTAGAGTGATTAGACAGTCATATACTTTACAAAGGGTTCCCCTGATATTTCCAGTACTCACCTAGCAGCATACGTAGTTACTAATTATAATATTATTATTTTTTCAGGGTCTACACATAATTTTATTGAAACTGAAGAAATAACACAACAGCCTTGCTAGAGTGGGGGACACACTCCCTACACAATTTCTCACAGTCTTGAAGCGCAATGCTTATGCAGTAACGATTTTTTTTTAAAGTAATTTCCGTGTAGGAATCAGACTCTGCCCCAACAACATCATGGCCTAGACTGTTTACAGACTGCCACATTTTAAGTATTCCTTTTACGGTTGTTCTCTCCTTTGTCCCTACCCAGCAGTTCCAGTACTTGCCCCTGACTGATCCCGAAGGAATTGGCATACTGTAGGGGAAGGGGTGGTGGGCTCTTTAGAGTTATTGGCACCAGCCTGGGGATGCTGTCCCTCACCACAGGCTGGTGGATGGTATCCTTCCAGTGTGGGGGTGGGGGGCTGGTGCAACCAGCAGGGTCGATTAGATGGAGCGGGTGGATAGGCACAGGCATCCTGATCCTATCCTGTGCCCTCTGAACTGCGGGGAGAGGGGAAGGATGACATCACAGGACAACAACTAGTGGCAGTGAGGAGGGATCAGCCCAGTCAGGAGAAAAGGGAGAACCCTCCCTTACCAGTCCCTACTCCCATTAACAGCCAGCAAACTGTCGGTCCATCTGCGGGTGGGAATGGGGGCAGGTAGGCAGGAAGACTCAGGCTTGCGTTGCCCGCAGCCTCTGTCCACCAGAGGAGGAATCAAGGTAGCAAATGGCTGAAATGCTGGAGAAGGTGGGCCGGTAACTCCACTATTGGTCCTCACCAGCCGCCAGCCAGTCTGGTCTGCAGACACACTGGCTCCCAACCCAAATTGCAGGACCGCCCCACTCACAGCTGAGGTATCAGGCCACAAGTGTATTCAGGAGTATGGCTTCAGCCTAGGATCCTCAATGTATGCCACACCCTGATCCTGATCCTGAGGGTTTCCGGCTGAGGCAGGAGGCGCTTAGGCCTGCATCCCCCCAGGCTCACATCTCATAGAGGATCAGCATCACTGGAGAGCAGACACAGAACCGGGACCCCATCCAGGCCTATTGAATCTGAATCTGCCTTGTCACAAAGCCCTCAGTGAGTCACTGCCTCACACGTACACCTTTGGATGAGGTGCCTGAGTTCTGACTAACACTGCTCTCTCCACTGGTCTTGGTCACAACCACCATCTCTACCCTTTGTGTTGGTAAATCCAAGGGACAGTTCTCGGCCATGAAACCTATCAGCAGCATTTAGACTCTTGCTTCCTTCTTGAAAACCTTTTTTTTTTCACGTGGCTTACAGTAGGTCTCTAGTCTCCTTGCTGGTCCTTGACTGCGCCAGGCGTATGCACCTGCCACAGGACCTTTGCACTGGCTGTTGCTTCTGTCTGGAATGCCCTCATCCCAGATTCCCAATGATTTGACCTAACCTTTGTCAAGCCCTAGCTCACATGTCATCTTGGGCGGTGAGGCTTTCCCTGACTGTTTAATACGTCCCTAAGTATCCTTTCTGATTTTTAAATAAAGCTTATTCACCATTTAATGCAATGCTTTACTTATGTATATTGTTTACTGTCTGTTTCCCACCCACTCCCCTTCAGTAAATTGTAAGCTCCATAGGGTCAGGGATTTTTGTCTGTTTGGTTTAGAGTTTATCCCCAGCCCCTATGTTCTTGGCCCATAGAAAGCCTTCAGCAAATATTTGTTGAATTCATGTACTTAAGGAAAACAGAAAAGCCAGAAATATGACAACGTATATGTGCATTTATATAAAGGGTTAAAAGCAAGTTTAAAGGGAGCAATTGTAATTTACAACAGGCAAAACAATGAGAGTGGAAAGAACGGGGAATTGGAAAAGAGAAGACATGCTTTCCCCAGAATATTTTTGAGCTTTCCCATGCAGTATCTTTGAGTGAGTAGCAGATATAATATGAAATCTTAGGTCATACAATGGAGGACCCCCCGAAACCCAGAATTTATTTATAAAAAATTATGTATTCTTTCATGTTTAAATTTCCGTCACTTTCAAAGTCCTCTCCATTTGATACAGTACATCTATTGAGATGGTTTCCCACTGCTCAACAATAGTGTTTGAACTTGTTGATTTTGATGCCTTTTAGTGCTTCTGCCCTTTTTTGTTTCACCTCTTTTATATCAGCTAAATGTTTCCCTTTGAGGACTTTTATCATCTGGGGAAACAAAAAAAGTTGCTAAGGGTGAGAGCCGGTGAATAGGGAGGTTGGGGCATGGGAACCATGCTGTTTTCGGTAAAAAAAACAAAAACTGCTGAACACGCAGCACAGTGTGGGCAGGTGTGCTTGTAAGTCACCCATCATGAAATGCGCAAATGTGTTAAGAGAGTCTCCAAAACAAAAACTCACTGAAGCCGAACACAGCCTCTCACAACAGTGCCAGCTGGTACACTGAGAACAGATGGGTTCTGAGAACAGTCACGTAGCTGGGGAAACCTGTACTACAAGGGGCCTGCCCTCCAGAAGACAACTGTGATTTTTAGTGGGTCCCCCCTCGTATATGCTTGAACTCTATTTTGTCTTAGGGACTTTCTCTTTCTCTTCATTGTTTTCCACTTTAGTATTCAACAGCATCCGTACCAGAAACGAACAAGGAATAGGAGGTCGAAAATAAAATTCTCTTTGTTCATTGCAAGTATTTAATAAGTAATATAGTTGAAAGAGTTGTTTGGTGATTTTGTCGTTATCGTTGACTTAATTATCTGCATTGCAGACTGTACTTGTCTGTATGTCGGTGATTCACACGTGCCTCTTTGAAAATAATCACCCCCAAATCACACATGTAAACACTGTTTGCAACTTACAAGTCTTTTCGAGCTCATGTGCATGTATTTATTTTTGTTACAATTCAGTGGTTTTGAGTATATTCACAAAGTTGTGTAGCCATCACCATTATGGAATTTCAGAACATTTTCCTCATCCCAGAAAGAAACCTAGTCCCCATGAGCAGTCACTGCCCATCCCCAGCTCCCCCGTAGCTGTGGCGGCCACTCGTCTGCTTTGTGGGTCTGGATTTGCCTGTCCTGGGCGTTTCATAGAAACGGAGTCATACAATATGGGGCCTTTGATTCCAGGCTTCTTTCACGTGAGTTGTGGTTTTTTTTTTTAAACTTAAGAACTGAACCATATTTTGCTAACCAGAGGAACTGTGCTGACCTTTATTTAAAGTGCAGCTTTAACGGAATTTACATAAGTAATGTAACATTTACACCTGTCACAATTACACTTCTTCAGACTTTTGTGTCAGTAATTATTTTTGGTTTAACCACATGCAAAACTTGACCTATTGAACACAGAAAAACTCAACTCTTATCCACAAAATAAAAGTCATATGATTTTTTTCTTTAAGAAGTAGGAAATACAGACGTTTTTCCTCATTTCCTAATTTAGTTGGCAGAGCCGAGTTCAGTCTAATTTCATCACCACAACTACTGCCTTTAGTAAGGACTTGTAGTCATTGCGTTTAATGAGGAATAAAGCTCAGAATTCTTAGCAACAAGTAGCATCGGTTCCCTCTGGCATAAGATGATGGTGCTTCTGAATTGTATGGCTTTTTGTAAAGTAGTCCCTTCAATTGCTTAATGCAATTTTGTAAAGTCAATTTTTACTCCAAGTGGGGGTGGAATTTCCGTATGAGTTCATACGTGTTTCTGTTCTGCATTATTTCACCCCACACTTTGGGAGCACTGCATCTAACTTGAATAAACTGAATCACTGTTACTTTTATTAATGTTTCAAGCCCAATCTCTAGAAAAAATAATCTAGATAAATTAGTTTAATTCATGTCATGGAATTTGAAACTTACCATATTGATAAAACAAAGCCCTGAGTCGTAAGAGCTGTGTTAGCTGTATCATCGATCAAATATTTGATGATCCTTCCGGTGGGACCACAGCACTCAGATCAGATTGGCCACGTGACTTGCAGTGCTCCCCCCTTTTGGATTGTATGTCACAATGTGGGACCTGTTTTCACCAATGACATATGGGTGGATGTGATCGGTATGTCACTTTTGGGTGGAAGCTTTAAGAGCCAGCAGGGGTATCATTTTGGTCTCTTTCTATCAGCCAATGAGACCGGCAATATATCAAGACAGGATTTGCTCCATTAGGTCAGGTTCATCAGCCTGGGTCCAGAGGGAAGACGACATGGAACGGAGCCACAGCTGACCCATAATGGACATTAAGGTGAGAAATAAATCTTTGTTCTTTATAAGCTGTATTTGGGGAGAGGAGGATGGGGGTGATTTTTTTTTTAACCACAGCATAGTTTAGCCTAAACTAACTGATAGGAAGTGTTAAGAGGTGTAATGCCATTTGCCTGCATGCACATAATGAATCACAGTAAGCTTGCACTAGATAATCTATAAGATACATTGTAAATTTGTACTGTTGCACATAAAGACAACTCCTTCTGACTTAGAAAAGGAATTTCTTGGGGGAGATAATAGGTATTTCTTAGCATGGCTGGAGCATTGGATTTGTTCAGCGGGGAGAACAAAGAGTATCCGGAGCACGACTGGCCTGATTAAGATGCTAACTACTGCCCTGGCTGGTATAGCTCAGTGGATTGAGCACGGGCCTGTGAAGCAAAGGGTCACTGGTTCAATTCCCAGTCAGGGCACATGCCTGGGTTGCAGGCCAGGTCCCCAGTAGGGGACACATGAGAAGCAACCACACATTGATGTTTCTCTCCCACTCTTTCTCCTTCCTGTCCCCTCTCTCAAAAAATAAATCAATAAAATATTTTAAAAAAAAGATGCTAACTACTGCCATCATGGCCACTGGGACCACTTGTGGTCCCATACTGCCCAGCGGCTACTACTGCTCATGCCAGAATGAATCCTGAGCTGTTCCAGCACCTCTCTGTTGCTTGCCCAAAACTCGGATCTTCATAAACAGTATCCGATTGGCCAGTCTTGGGTCCCGTGCCTGTATCCTTGCTGTGAGGATTCTGGGGCTTTTTAAGGAAAAGACTCACAAAATAGTTGGCTCTCTGGCAGAGGGTGTTCGGATGCTGAGCAAAACCTCCACCCCCCAAAAAGACAACCCCCAAAACTCTCAAAAGAAAACTTTACAACTCCTAATCTGTATTTCTTACTAAGTCATGCTTCCCTTTATGGGGGTATAATATAAGCAGTGTTAACGATCCATTCTAATGGAAGATTTATGAGATGAAGGCCCATATGCTAGTCCAGTGCTGTCTGATAGACTTTTCTGTGATGGTGGAAATATTCTATATCTACACTGTCCAGTGGGGTAGCCACATGTGTCTACTGAGCAGTGGAAACTAGGCTACTATGATTAAGGAAATCACATCCTGAAAGCTATTTCATTTTAACTTATTGAAATTTCAATTGAAGTAAGTACACGTAGCTAGAACCTACATTAGCACAGTTCTAGTCCTTTTAGGCACCATACCTAGTTTTCCCCACAAAGGTTTTCACATTTTTGTGAGATTTATTCCTAAATAAAGTTTTTTATTGAAATTGGTGTTTTTTTAAAATGTATGTTTCCTATGTTTGGCGGTTGTAAATTATTTTTGTCAACCACTTTTAATTTACCCACTGTCTTAGTCCATTTGGGTTTCTATAACAAAACACTATAATCTGGGTGGTTTTTGAACAACAGAAATTCATTTCTCACTGTTCTGGATGCTGCAAGTCCAAGATCAAGGTGCCAGCAGATTCGGGGTCTGGCGAGAGCCCACTTCCAGGTTCATAAATGACCAGCTTTTCGCTGTGTCCTCAGCTGGTGCAAGGGCCTAGGGAGCTCTGGGAGGACTCTGTTGTAAGGGCACTAACCCAATGTGAAGGCTCCACCCTCAGGACTAGTTACCCCCCAAAAGCCCCCACCTCCTGATACCATTACATTGGGTGTCAGGTTTCAACATTGGAATTTAGTGGAAGACACAATCAGTCTACAGCAAGCCACCTTGTTAACTTAATTCTTAAAGTTTCTTTGGATTTTCTAAGCATCCTGTCTGTGTTGAATAGTTTTGCTTCTCCCTTTGCAGTCCTCATGCTTGTTTCTTCTTCTGTGTGCTAGGACCTCCATTGTTTAAGAGAGGGGTCACAGCAGACATACCTCTCTTTCTCTTGTTTTAAAACACACACTTAAGCCACACTTCTGGCTGGTGTGGCTCAGTGGATTGAGCGCCGGCCTGAGAACCAAAGGGTCTCCAGTTTGATTCCCAGTCAGGGCAGGTGCCTGGGTTGCAGGCCAGGTCCCCAGTAGGGGGCGCGCGAGAGGCAACCACACATGGATGTTTCTCTCCCTCTCTTTCTCCCTCCCTTCCCCTCTCTAAAAATAAATAAATAAAATGTTGTCGTTGTTAAAAGACTGTTGCCAAATAATATATGGAAAAAAATCTCAATTTGGTGAAGGAAACATTTCTTATATAACTTTTCAATATATATTAAAATGTTTATCTAAGATACTATGTGGTTATCTATTTTCACTCTGACTTTACCTTAAAAGATAATATACTGGCATTTGAGTTACTTTCTATGCTTTTTTCCCTTCTTAGTATAGCTGCACAGGACCATTGATGCAATATCGAGAACAAATCTCTTATTTTGGCCAATGGCTTGAGAAAAGAATCAAATTTCTGATTATTTAGTTGTTGTTTAATGGGAACATTGCCTACCATCGAGTTCTGTGTTTTCCCTTGTATGTGAAAAGTATAGAAGCATACCTCAGAGATATTTTGGGTTCAGTTCTAGACCATCACAATCAATCGAGTATCGCAATCCAGTGAGTATTCTTTTTGCTGGTGGAGGGTCTTGCCTTCAATTTGTAAAACACATTTGTGAAGCGCAATAAAGTGACACTCAATAAAACGAGGTGTGCCTGTCGTCACTTTAATAATAAGTATTTCCTATACCTGAATCTAGGGCCCACTCAAAACTCTTCACCAGCGGTGACTGTTTTCACACTGCAGCTTGAAATGGGGTATTAACTCTCAGGGCTCATACGCTAATGAGTAGGTGTCATTTGAGGAAAGCAATCATTAGTGCTCACAACCTTGACCTCTTTTTCCTCCATGAGTGATGCATTGGATGTTTACAGAATATAAGGGTGAAAATCCTAATTACATGAAGGGAGTCAAACTAGGCCAGTTCTTAAATGCTTTTCGTCAGTAAACATGCTCATGGAGCAAGAGAGATGAGACCATTAAATTAATTTGTCTTCCCCCCTCCTCTGCTTTTTTTCTTTTTCTTTATTTTTTTTATTTTAATTGTTAT
>PVKM010021803.1:0-22304 GCA_004027735.1 Carollia perspicillata | reverse complement strand
TTAAAGTCAATTTGCACAGAATTAAAAGCTCCTTCAGCCAGGCTCTCGCGAAGACCACAGCGCTCTTGCATTCTAGGTTCTCCCAGCCTTTCGGGGCCCGTGGGAATTAGATTCCAGTGCACTTTTGGGAGTGACCCTTCCTCCAACGAGCAGTCTCTGTGGTCCTGGTGGGGTCCTAGGAAGGCACCCTCTGCCCTGCTGTGCAATTTTTTCACCACAAAAATTGTGAGCCATTTGTCTGCAGGAAAATTCCGAAGTGAAACGCAGGCACGTCATCAAGGGCGATGCTCGGTGAGAGCAGAGGCAGGTGTCCGTTGGTGGCAGCGCTATGCCCTGTCTCTGCATCGGCGTTTGAGAAGTAGTGGACACATGCACCCGAGGGGTTAAAAGATGGCTTTTAAGTCTGTCAATCTTTATAGCCTAGTCTGCCTTCCTTATAAGCTCCATTCAGCTGAATCAATAAAAATGGCTGTTAACAAGGTCAGAAGCTCCCATGTAACAAACATTTTTGGTACAACTTCCTATTCATAGGATGCTCTCTTCCTTATTATCCATTTTTTTACCATATTAATTTTTTTATTTGAGAATAAATTTTATAAGAACATGAAAAGATTATAATTTTTGCTTCAAAATATTACAACCAATTTCATATATTGCTCCTATTGCTCTTGGGGCCAAATGCTGAGAATTCTGTCAAAAGCTACTTTTGCTTAATTTCAACATCAGCGTAAAAACATCTAAAGCTAACTATTGTATAAAATACTCTATTTGTTATTTAATATGTAGATGTTTAGAAAACAATGTATTATCAAGTTTTTATACACCCATATTTTTCCTCTTGGCTATACCCTACATCTTAGTCTTCCCCATATGACAGGTGGTGTAGTCCAACATTCTTCTTTTCCCTTCTCCAAATACCATTAGCAGACTTTCCTTCTTTCCCCTTAGAATATTCCTTTTAAATAGTTCTCCTTCCTTCTCCTCCTCACCTTTCCCCATTCTCAGTGTTAGAATGTTTCACTATTTAGGACTCTCCTGGATCTTTTATGGGAGAAAAGAGTTGATGTCATGTGATGAACGCATGCTACAATATACAGATGATGCATATGGAACTGTACACTTAAAACCTGTGTAGATTTATTAACCAATGTCACCCCAACAACATTTTTGAAACGCCAAAAAATGTTGGCATTGTGAAAAGGCAGTTGAGAGTTTAGATTCAAGTTTTATTACTGATATACGGGGTGGGACCAAAGTAGGTTTATAGTCATTCATACGGAAAATACAATTAATAACACAAGAATGCACTGATTCGCATACTCCCAGCTGTAACCCTACTTTGCCCCACCCCGTATTGTACACAGTGCGACTGTGTGATGGTATAATACTTTTTAGCCACATAAGGAAAAATGTAGCATTGCAACTCTGACTTAGAATACCTTCATTGAAAATGACTTTTCTTGATTTTCCTCAAATAAAACGTATGTGATCATTGATTTTTGAATGTGAAGTTTTCCCTTGTAGAGATTCAAAACTAACATGACACTGATGGAGAGGTGGCTTGGCGTCATCAGAGCGTGTACTGATCAACATGCAAATTCAGGAGGAACGAAATTAGGGAGGGTTGGGGGCTCAGCCAAGATAATCCAGGGACTGCTCAATGGGAAAGAAGGCTGGTGGTGGGGATGCAGAAAAGCAGCAGTGAGTTAGGACTTGACTACCTGTGATGAAATCCAGCTTCTTACGGTCCTGACAGGTTGTGTTCATTTACAGTGTCACTTAGGGGTGATGGCTCAAAAAAGTTCCAGCTCACAATGACTATAACTGATTCCTAGAGATTCAAACCCAGTCGCGGTCAAAGATGCTCACTCAGGCCAGAAGATCCACATACAATAAAATGAGGCAATACGAAGGCAAAGGACCCAAAGATGAAGCCGGCTCAATGGCCCCAAAGTTGCCTCTTTGAGAACTCAACTGTGGACGAGGTTACATGTGGACGAAGAAACCCGCTCCTGGTCTTTGTAGTCAGCTGTCTCTTTAGAAGCTGGCAAAGGGCCAGACAGTAAATAGCTGAGGCTTTGGGGGCCAGATAGGTCTCTGTTGCATAGACTTTTCTTTTACAACCCTTTAAAAATGTAAAAACTATTCATAGATGATGGGTTGTATAAAAACATGCCATGGGCCTGACTTTGCCAGTTCCTGCTCTCTCACCGAACTTCCAGGGCCAGGTATGGGTGTAGAGGGCCCACCAGTTCAGACCAACATCGGCCCCAGCCATTCCCAGAGGACTAAAGATGGGAGACTTCACCCCAGCAGGGATAAACAAAGTACCCCACAGGAATAGCCAAGAGGGAAAGGCTGAGAATGCACATGATGGCTGAGAACGGATGTGGTTCAATTTTCTGAGATCATGAAGGGTAGGGAAGGTTCACATTGACCTTGTTTAGTTCACATTCTACCCCCCAGAACAAGGAGGCAGCACACAGACCCAGCCAAGCTCTCTCACACCTGTTATGGACTTGCATGGACCACACCTTGAAGCTGGAAAGAAGATAAAACACTACTTTTGCTTGATGGGGATTATTATGTAGACATCATTAATCACTCTGCCCCCTACAGGTGTTTCAGGATGGAAACAGAAGTTGTCCAGGAGGTCCTGATCCATTTATGATAAAACATCTGTAAGGTATTATTAGGAGAAGCAGGGAATGCTGGAGGGGCATACACTTTGCTTAATGTTACCGTTGGAAAATACAAGGTGAACTGGCCAAGGTATTTGTCCCCAGTGGCCCAATTCTGATGCCACTGTCCACCTGCCATGGCACGTGCCCAGAGAATTTGCCACCTTTCTGTAATGCTTCCACTTTCCAATAATGCCTAGAATAAACTTGCTGCACATGGTGGTTGCTTACTTGCACCTCTTCAGAAAACAATCTTTGGTTCCCACCATCCCTGGGTTCTCGAGTCCCTGTTTGGACCTGTGGGGTTTCTTTGACTGAAAGGATACAGCTGGGCCACAGGACGTTTCAGGCTCCTAGCCCCAAAACGTGCCATTAGTCAGATGTATTCCAAAAACAACTTTCTCTAAAATGTACCAAAGGTCATCTTTCACTCAAAAGTCCTTTATTGAAAGAAAAATTGAATTAAAGTCCCTAAATCCCATAATAAGGAAGGTTTGTTTTCTGTTTTTTTTTTTTATCTGCTCTACTCACAGATGTAGTCCAAGGACACAGAAACTGTGCTCAGCTGACGTAGCAAGCTCTCAAGTATTTGTTGAATAAATGAATGAAAACTTTGGTAAAACTTTAAAACTGGTAAACGGCTTCATGGAAAAGGAAGAACTTGGCTTGGCAACAGAGAACCTGCGGATGTTATAGCTGTTTACTTTTTCATCTCCCCCACTCCCCAACAAAAGCAATAAACTGAACCAGAATGGAGACCTTTGTTCTCCCCTTACTCTGCAATGCCCCCTCCTCCCCCAGCAGGCAAACCCTCTCACACACAAAAGTGAGGGTCCTGCTGAGCAGCCGGGCCGGTGGTTTCGGAAGCTGAACGCACTGACACGGAAACTACTGATTGAAATGCAAGCTTTCTCCTAAGAATATAGAGCCTTCTAGAACAAAGAAAGATCTCCCACCCCAGTTTCCCTTAGAAAAGACAAAATGAAGTTAATGTAGGAAGTCAGGCATCAGCTACTCAGGGACAATGAGAAGAGCCACCGGACCGGTCTCAAAGGACACACCAGTGAAAGCACAGCCCTTTGTGGTGAGCTCAATGGTTGGCTGTTTCCTAACACTTTGTGTTGTGCCTCCAAGAATGAGTGAAAAGTGATACGGAGGCTCGCCTTGGCCCATGCCCTCTGCCTTCCCTCCTGACACCTGTTCTTCAGCTTAGAAAATAAGAGGGTGTGGGAGGCAGCGGGATCCCCTTTCAAGCTCTCATCCTTCCCATCAGAGCCAGGGTCTACGGGGCAGTTGTCACACGGGCAGCAGTGCCCACGTCTTCTTCTGGTATTCTTTTAAAGAGCGAGCTCATGGAGTTCGCCAGAGCTGCCAGAATCAGCCCTGTGCCACATCAGCAGTTCAAGTTCAGCAGGTCAAACTGGGAGCCAGTGCAAACCATGGCCATGTCTCATGGGGTGCAGGCAATCTGACGCCTAAAACAGCCTCCCTATCTCTGAGCTAGAAAAGGAGGCATACTAGAATAGCAACAGTTCTGGTAAGGCCTAAGAAACTGAAGTCAAATCTCATCATTGTTTACATGTAATGTTCATGTGTTCATTCCCTTGACCTTCTTCGACAATGTGTGTACAGGACTGTTCAGGCACAGGGCTAACTTCTGGGGATACAGCCATGGATGGAGGGACAGATGATTCAGGCCATCAGCGGGCTGACTGCCCAATGGGAGACAGGGCCAGCACAGGGGACAGAGGCTGCCTGCAACATGCCCGTGCTGTAGGCAGTTCTGCACAGAGCCACCTCCACCCATCCCCCGCTCTCCTCTTCGCCCCGTTCATTACCACTCCCTCCTTAACATTAGGATATAGATGTTTAAGATACAAATGCTTTCTGAGAGGGGTGCCACATGCCCTGAAACGAGCCAACGTAATTGTTACATTGAGCTATGCTCAATGCCCGTCCTAAGCTACATGCGCCACGAGACAGGGAGGCAGCAGAAAGCAGAGAGAACGAGAACTGGGCCGAGGACCTAAGGATCTGATTTCTAGACTTCTCTCTGCCAGGAAGACTCCTTCATGACCCTAGGCAAGGAGTCAGCCTCTAAGACCCTCTAAAATGGGGTAATGATGCCTCTGCCTGATCTAATGGTCACAGGTGTGGGGCACCTTGACTAGTCAGGTAGAAGGTGGGAAGGAAAGGTATGTCCCTTGTCACTTCCCCATCAGGGCTGCCCTCCATTTGGAACAGCTGCACTAAGAAACAGCTGATGGTGACTGGTACGTAAACGCCCTCAGTATTTCTGGCTGTGGTCTGAATTTGCACTTTCAAAAATGTCTACTGTAAAGCCCCAAACTCACAAATAAAACTCACCAAGTGACAATCTACCACATGCACTCCCCATGCCAGACATCGGGAGATGCAGTAGTGATCAGAAGAGGTTAATAGTTGTTGAGCATCCCCTACGTGCATTAACTCATTTCACCTTCACGGCAACCCTATAGCTCTAGCACTAACATGATCCTCACTTTGCAAAGGAGGAAACTAAAGCACATAGATTTAGAAACTGTCCCAGGTCGCAACACAAGTAGTAGAGCTGGAATTCAAACTCTGGCGGAGTTTCTCTTGCTGTGTGTGCTTGACGTTATTAAAGCCCTCTGCAGGACCTTGTCGACCCACCAGATAATGCATTCCCCAGTCCTTCCCCCAGTGTGGGCTTAGCTATAGTCCGATGCTCTCAATCTGGTGATGCTATTCTAAGTGACCTCCTTGTTTTCCAAGTTCCAAGTAAACACATTTGCAGAAATATCACATTAACTTCCAAGTTTTAATAGGATTTGGCAAGACTGTTGTGTTATCTCAAAGAAAAGTAGGAGGTTTTGCATCGCTGTGTCATTGCTTCCCCTGGAAACGGGACCCTGAGCAAGAACAGCGCCTGGTAAGGTGGCACTGCCTGGACAAACCCAGCTGAGGGGCAGCTGGGGGCTTCCACTTGTAGATCCACGAACTGCAAGGCTGAAAATCGTAGCTAATGCAACTTAGACCAGCCCTGAAACACGTTCTATGTTGAAGAGCCACGTTCAAAAACAACGTTGTCTTCTCTTACCCATAAACTTGTTCCTAGCTGCTTGAATTGTGTCCCCGTAACTGATAGTATAATAGCGGTGTCAAACTCGTTTTCACCGGGGGCCACGTCAGCCTCGTAGTTGCCTTCATAAGGGCTAAATGTAATGTTAGGACTGTGTAAATGTAACTACTCTTTAACAATTAAGCGAGAGCTTGGCGCTGCCACTGGGTAGAAGCAAGGTGCCAAGCTGGATAAAACAAGGTGGAGGGCTGGATTCGGCCCACGGGCCTTGCGTTTGCCACCTGTGGTCTAGTATAAACTATATGACTTTGAACTCAATCACGTGCCATTGCAAGTTGGTTACAGTTTCAAAGGCCTTGGTCTACAAATCAAGTCTGTAAACCGAGACCAGAGACCGTGGCTCATTTTCTAGGACTGTTTGAAGCTCATAATAGATGTTCAATAAATCCTTAACAGATCAAAAAAGTTAACTAGGATGTTTATTAGACAGGCTCACTTAGTAAAAATTAGATTTTATTGACATTCCCTACATACAACATATGTATTCCTTTTTCCTATTTTTAAAAAGCTTTTAATATCTCATTTCATTGATATAAGATATAACAAAGGAAAGGTAAAGTAAACACAAACCTTTCATTCAAACTGTATGGTTTGGGGGGCAGAGGGGAGGAAAATCATCTTGTAGGAAAAGCTTTAATACCCACAAAAGGAGTAATGTCAGGATAAGTTCATATGCTTACCTTGAGTATGGTGAATTCAGTTACCAGTAGATAAATCACACACCACTGCTGAAATCTTAACTGGAAAAGTGCATGCCCTGTGTCAGATTATACTGCTGAGTAAATATGGACCCTGTCTAGCTGTCATTGCCACTCATTCCATGCGCTTATTAAATTTGGGGTATGGCACCATGCACACTGGGATAGAGAAGTCTCTCAAAACAGACTCTGTGATTAAGATAAAATCCTACGAAGGAGGAAAGCTACACGTGTATGAACCAATTTTGTGTATAACATGAGACTATAAAGTCAATTGCTTAAGACAGATTTCCAGGGCAAGGGTAATTCAGAAAAACCACTGTGATCATGGTGGATGCTGGGAGTTTTCTACTAAACTGTCTTTTGAATGTACAGTCATCTGAACTGACGGTCCTCTTCCTTACTTAAGACCCCAGGATCTGGAAAGTTCAGCCCCATCTGTGGACACCTCTGGGATGAGGAAAGGGCACAGACTTTGAAGTTGGACAAACCTGGCTTTGAATGAACCTTGGCTCTCACACGTATTAATGTTGTGACCTGGGGCAGGCTTACTTAATCCCTCCAAGTATGGGTTCCCGCCTCTGTAGAGCCAAGAACACAAATACTAAAGTGTGGCTTTGAGGACTAGAGATAACATATGTAAAGTGCATTGAACAGTGCTGAATACATAGTCCTCAAAGGGTCATTACGTGGCATGTTACAAAAGGCTAACAGAGAGAGGCTGCTTAGGTGAAGCCATGTAGAAATATACAAGAGTGGGTGGCAGGGGGGAGAACAAAGATTATTCTCAACCCATCTTTTCATCTCCATATCCTTTCAGGTAGGAAATCAGATTTATTACGTCTACCATAGCCATTTTAATATTAAAGCTATTCTCTATATCAATAACAACTTTAAGTCATTTGTTAAAAAAATCACAAGTTCAGAAGTGACTTCTGGAGTTCTTTCTCTTGTGCTAAAGCTCCCCACTAAGACATCTGGTAAAGAGTAGACTCCACAGAATCAGGTAGCATTCGCCGAGCTCTAGAGCTTTGGTGTGGTACTGACAGCTTAATTAGGGGTCATGTAAGAATTGGAGAGTGTTTCCCAGAAGGCCCGTTCTCAGCCTGGTTGAAGGTGAAAGTGGTAGAAGGGCTAACTACTCGTCCATCTGCAGAGGCCTCTGCCTCTGAGGGCCTGTCTAAATGGGTGTGCACCATGACCTGCACTGCGGACCCCGGATTCTACAGCAGATGCTCCCTGCAGCCCCCCAGCTTTAATGCACCTCTCATTAGCTGCAGCTGCTGGGTCAGGAGGTACGGGACTCTACCAGCTTCCAGACAACGCCCATGTGGCTGGTTTCCAGACCACAGTCTAACCAGCAAGATGTCTACAGGGCCAGGACAATCAGAATTCACAAACCAAGGGACACACAGTATTCCATTCTTAGAGTTCACAAAGAAAATGGGGGGCAGCAGCTGCCCACCAACTTTGTCGTTAAGAAGTTACTAACTTAGTGGGGTGCACTCCTTGGTAAGCACAAGTGAGGCTTCTCGAGCACCGGGAAACGCTCCACATTGTCCCTGAGCGGAGGCTGCGTGGGTGCATGCACTTCTAATCAAAGAGTTTAGACTTGTGCACTTACTGCCCCTTACAACTCAATTTTTTGGGGAAAAAAACCTAAAATGGAAAATGAAGGAATGAGAATGCAAAGAAAAAAATCACTGCATTATGGAAATAAAGCCGAGGAGCACACAGAGCTCTCAACTCCCATAAAGGAAGTAACTTAAACCCAAATAACTCAATATTCACAGGGACCACTTTCTCCAGCTAGAAGTATCCTCTTCCATTCCTCTTAATGAAAACATATCAGGCACCACTAGTGTCTCTCGTTGAGAGTCTAGGTGTGAATGAAACTCTCATTGAAAAATCTGGGGGCGGGGGAGGGGGACACAGTGACAGCCTAGCGAAAGAAGCCAGCTTTAGAGCGCTCATCAAGCACCCCTGGTTCCTGGAGATTGGACACGCATTCCGTAACTGTCGCTGATTTACGTGCAGTCTGGCCTTCGGGGATGGAACGAATGAGCAAACCATCTCAGGGACACTGTCCCCATTGAGCTAGAGGCTTTAGACAGTGGGGAGGGGAAAACAATGCATCCGAAGAAACACTGTGGGCATGGGGGTGATGCACAGGGCCAGACCCAGGCAAGCAGTCCCAGTGCCAGCACCACCAGGCCACCTCACGAGCTGGATGACCTTGCTTACCCAGGTAACCTCTTCCACTGAACCTCAACTGAACATACCTCCCTCGTCCTTCTCTAACTGGTGCCTATGGTTTGGAGTTCACCACCCACGTCCCAGAAAAGGCAGCACTCCCGTCCCAAGAAGTGACCTGTGGAGTCCCCTAAAAGGACATCATCCTTCCATTGCCGAGGACAGATTTTAAAGCATGGTAGTGATGTATGATGGTGTCTCTGTACCACTGCACTGAGCAGCCCTGAACCACTTACACCTGAACCTTTGAGTGCATGCAGTCACGTTTGTTGCAGCTGACAATATTGTGGTTGATTTATGCACTATAATATTATAAATAGCAAAACTGCCTGTTAAGGTCACTCCTGGGGGTTGCAGCGTTACCTAATACAATCCAATACCTATCTTGGCAACCCAACCAGTCTATGATTCCCAGAGACAGAGTCCCGTGTGCGTGTGGGATCCCAGTACCTTCCACGGCCCCTTAAAAAGCAGGCAACTCATAAACGCTTAGGGGTGCGTGTCTGCTCCATCCAGCAAGAGTGGGGAACAGAAGCCAAGACTTCAGTGGTGAAAAACACATCAACCCTCACCTCCAAACAGCTGCGAGCAGCGCACAGCGCCTCCCTCCTTGTCCTGAGAGTAAAACCACCTAGGGAGCATTCTCCAAACTACAGGCTCCCTAGAGCTCTATCCAGGCTGAGTTTTAACAAGCACCTAGGTGAAATGCGGGCGGTATTTTCGGAAGGCTCTCCCTGTGCTCAACAATCTCGACGTTTTCTTTTCACTCAACACACGCATATCAACTGCCTGCAATCCTCCCCCCGCCCATCCCTTTACCCGTGGAGGCGGGGACAGTATTACACTCTGTCCCCAAAGAAGGCCACAAGACCGCAGAGGGCCAAGGATTTACTTGTTGGAGTTGCGTTTTCAAAACAAAACAAAAATTCGTCTTTGCCTTACTGTTTACACCCACAGTTCAATCCACTTTCCTTATGAGCGTTCCATCTTTCCCCCTCCATTCCCTCCGTGCCAGTATTCCAAAGACCAGGGAGCAGCCTCAGGATCTTAGGACGCAGACTCCAGGGGCAGACTCTAGGGTGCCCACTGTCGCCCTGGCCCAGAAATCACGTACAAAAGTTTGCACCACGGAGACCTCATCCAGAGCACCCCAGCACCACCTTGGCCGCCTGGTCCCCCAAACCCGCCCTTTGCAGCGCCACCCTCCCACCAGCCAGGCGACTCCGAGGCTTACCTGAAACACGTGGTGAGCTCCCCCGAAGCCTTCAGACACGGGTATTTGGTCGTGGTGATTTTGTTTTCTGAGCAGACTTCTCTACGAAAAAGAGAGGCAAAGTCGTTGGTTCTCCGCGTGGGAGCGTAAGCCAGTGCGCGCTGGGGGATCTGCGTCCAGGAGCGAGGAGCAGGCTCTGAGCCCCGAGCGCGGACACCCAGCGAACTCCGGGTTCAGGGGCGGGCCAGACGAGGGTCCCGCCAAGGGAACCCAGCCCAGGGCAACAGGAGCTGAAGAAGCGGATCACAGGAGAGCAGCAGGAACGCGGGGCAGGACATCACGGTTGGGGAAAGCCCAGGCTGAGGGCGCGGGGGTTGTCACTCGGGGGCACAGTTTGGTGTTACCCGGGACAGTTGAGCGCCCAGCGGATGACTGATGGAGCAAAGGTGCATGGATCGCTGCGGAGGTGGGGGACACCGCCTGCGGCACCAAGCAGGAGCTGGCACCAAGCAGGAGCTGGCAGTGCTTACCTGTCACTGTTCTCGGGCTCCTCGCGGTAGCTCCACGTGTGTCCCAGAGCCAGGAGCAGCAGCAGCGGACCCAGGCTCTTGGCCAGCTGCCCCCTCGCCGCTCCTCCCCGGCTCGGAGGCGGCGGCACCATCAGGGACGCTCCCGGCTTCTTCCCGGCGCCAGAGCCCTCTCCCCGTCCTGCACCCCGTTCCTCCCCGGCCGCCGCAGCCGTCCTTCTCCCCGGCAGGGGGTGCTAGAGGGCAGGGGCTCTTGCGCCACCTGTGCGAGGCAGAGGGGCCCGGAGTTTGCGAAGCTGGGGAGCCAAAGTAGGCACCGGGGTGCGGAGTGCAAACTCTGTAGACCAGCAGGTGAACGCAGCTCACGGAGTGCCCGGTTGGCGAGAGGGTCTCAGGGTCCAGGTCTTCTCGCCCAGGACTGGCGCGCCGAGTTGACGGACTTGCTCTATTCGGCTTTGGGCTGCGCCCTCCCTCTTGCCTCTTCCTGGGCTGCGAGAGAAGGGCAGGGTGCGGAGAGCAGGCGGCTGCTCGCATTTTACATCAGGGTCGCCCGACCAAGAGGAGGAGGAGCCGCTTTTCCCCGGGGGGGAAAAGGGGGGGGCAGAGGGGTTAATACGCTTCCTTCCTGTCGTCAGTTGATTTCTAATGACCAGAGTCACGACGTTTGCTTTCTCGCCTCAAGCGCCTGCCCAGAGTTCTCCCGCCGCCCGGAACAGAGGAAGAAGACGTGGAGAGATTGCAGCGGCTCTCCCAAACTGCCTTGCAAACCTGAGATAGCACGATCCCCGGCCTGTCATTAAGATTCCTTAGAAGAAGTCCTCGGGTCGCTCCTTTAAGAGCCGCTAGCTCCTTCCTAACTGAGATCGAAGTAAGTACTGAGCTCCTGAGGCCCCTTTCTGGGGACATGCAATCCTTTTGCCCTGAGCTGCTTTAATGCTGTTTGAATGCCACGCACACACGTGAGAGCTGGAAACTCCTGGAAGATCAGGTGAGAGGGTGAGGTCCCCTGCCCCCGCCCTCGTTAACACCGTGGTGTTTAGGGGCAGCCTGAAAACCAGGCTGGGGGTAGTCAATGAGCTCCGTTGGTGGAGACTCAGCTGTAATTCGTATAGTCTGCATCTTAACACTTCATCGCACATGGGGGGTTCCTGTGCCTGGTAAAGAGAAACTCACGATGGAAACGTGCCCCGCACAGCCAAGCAAATGGCCGTGGCCCAGAGGGAGCTGGAAGAGCTAGAGGCTGTAATGCCCACCTTCTAACAAATGCCCAGCTCTGCACCTTCCAGGACGATGAGACGAAAGGTAGCCGGTCCACAAGTTACCGGAGTGCTAACTGGTTAGGTACACAAGTGTTTATTATTCAGAATATTTTGATCAACTGAGAATTACCATACACCTTGACATTTTTAATAGCAATGGCATTCTCGTTCCCCTGTAGCATGCATTTATATTTTCCAAAGGCTTTTTGCACATTTATGATTTTGTTAGATATTCAAAATAGCCCTTGAAGGTAGGAGTCTGACTTCCTGGTTCAGTGAGGTGTTTTTTTTTTCCCCTGCAAATCTCACATAGACATGGAAGACAATAAAACACACAAGTATTAAAATATGGAGCTAAACGAAATAAATGAATTTTCATGTGGTAATTCAGAAGCCTCTGCAAAGCTTGCAAAACCTGAGTGATGGTTACAGAGTTAGGGGGGAAAAAAAACCACACTAGGTTTAAACCCAGGTTGTGGGCTTCCTAAGTATGTGAACTTGGACAAGTTACTTAACCTTTCTGAAACTCAGTTTTCTCATCTGTAAAATGGGGAAACCTCCCTCATAAATGCTTGTGAGTATTAAATGGGGTGATGTTACAGAACAGAACAGGGGTCCCCCCAAAAATGGTATACTAATACCGTCCGGACCACCTATTGGGCTCGATTGCCCACCACCAATCGGAAAGACATCTCTCAATGACAGAGATCAGTGAAAAAGAAATGAACTTATTATTTGTTTGAAATACAAACTAAAGTTCTCCACAAATGTACACAGTCCTCCTGGCACCCTCGACATGGCAAAAGGGAGCACTTCCAAAGCTTCATGGTCCCAACCAAGACACCAAAGCCACGTGGTCCTAAACAGACCCCAAAAGAGAAGCCGCCAATGGCTGCCACCTCAGTTTAAATCCCAGTGCCAATCTTCCTCTGCAGCCTCACTTCCGGCTCCTCCCACAATTGGCCACAGCTGCCAGCATTCTGGGCAGGTGTGGCCCTGTGGTGTGGAACCAATTATCTCCAAGCTCTTCTGGGCCCTCTTACAAATCCCTATTTGGGGCTCCCCTCTTGGCTGCACCCTGTTATCGTGATGCATATAAAGCATTTTCATAGTGCCAGGTATATATTGAGCGCTCAGGAGACATCACTGCTATTTTTAGCATAAATTATTGGGCAGGCTTTTCAGCTTTACCTTTTAAGCTTTCACTTTCTGGGTATCTCGGAGTTTATTTCACAATAGTTGTTTGGTTCCTAAAGAGGCAGGTATCTCCTTATAGCTTATAGAAATTGTTATCATTTCAGATTGACCCACAAATATGTTTATTCTTCATCTTTCAGGGAAGAGGCCATCCTATGTCAGGACCTGGTTTTATTTTCTTACCAACTGTTCTATTTTGATACCTTTTTTCTCATCTTTACTCCTTTTGTTTTCCTACAGTTGCATTGTAGATGTTAATTCCACAAATAATAGAGAATGGTGTAGGAGATTAGCTATCAGCTTCATTAAATAGTTAATAAGCCACATATGGGGACATGCGGGCTTGCAGAGAAAGCAATTCAGGATGCAAATGATAAAAGTAATTATGCACAGCTGTGTGGCAGAGGATTGGGGACACAGCCAGCTTTGCCACCTCCTTAGGGTGGGCCCCCTGCACTGAGCGCAGATCAGAATGAGGCATGAGAGAAGGTGCTGCAGCCAGGAGAACGGCCCAGGTTTGCCCAGGGAGGCAATCCTGAGGGTGGGTGGTCAGGGCGTTTCTGGAAGAGCTGAGCTGGAGCAGAGACCTTTTGAAAACCTTTGCCTGGAGGCCTGGAACTTAAACTAATTGGCGGCTCCTGCTTGAGGGGCTGGCTGGAAAGCAAAGCCGAGCAGCAGGAGATGAGGCTGCCGTGTGTGGATACCAGTCCCCTGCGAAAGTAAACTCTCCTATAAAAGACAAAGCCTGCGTCTGCTCAGGCTGTTGCCCCGATGGGACATGTCAGAATGAGGCTGAGTGTAGCAGGGAGGGTCGTGCTGGGCGCTGATTGGTCGGAGGTGAAGTAAGGGGATGAATTATTTCTGCAGGTCGTAAGGACAGCTCTGAGGTCCTTTCCAGCGTCCCTCTGTCTGGTCGCATGGGAAAGTAGCCAGGCGGTTGCTCCACCTTAGGGCTCAGGGGCCAAAACATAACTTAGGTCAAGATGTTATCTTCAGCCTGCCAGAGGTCTGGACCTTGTGACAAATATTCAGGTCCCCAGCTACTGTCTTCTGCTGCCCCCCCGGGGTTGCTGATTACTCCAAGAAAGGCTAGGTCTGTGAGGGGTAACGATGTAGAAACAGAGAGATGACTTCTAGAGCCAAGATTGAAAACTACATTTAATCAAAGACATGAGGCCCCTTGATTTCAACCTTATTTATGAAACACCAGATGAGCAGACTCACCTCCTGCCTCTCCCGACAGAGCGTTACAAAGATTAATGATATGGACCTAAATGCTCCTCGGGGAGGCCCTGTATGATTATTTCTTTTCAGCATACCACTCTCCCCAGTGTTTTCCACATCGACCTGTCAGCTTCCCTGACACAAACCAGAGGGTGCATAGTTATACAATTTACCAGGTCCTGGGCTGCAGGCCTGCACCAGGGGCTTGAGGGCATGCACCGCGCTGTGTGTGAGACCCCCTGGTGGCCCCGGTGTGGTTGAGGACTTCAAAGTGTTGTGTGGGGAAAGTGGGGTGGGGGGGGGAACGGGAGGTGGGCAGAGAATACAGAAGCCAGCATGCAAAACCGGAGGGAAAGAAAAAAAGAGAAGGAAAGCCAGGCATAGAACAGAGTATCCTTCTAAATAAAACCAATGACCTCTTCCCCTCATTTTTTTAGCTTTTGATTTATTTTTTTAATTGAGGCAAAATTGACATATAACTTATTAGTTTCAGGTACACAACCTAATGATTCACTCGATAGAGAGAGAGAAATAATCACTACAATAAGGTCAGGTAACAGCCATCACCACTCAAAGTTACAACTTTTGTCTTGTGGTAAGAACTTTTAAGATCCATTCTCCTAGTAATTTTCAAATCTCCAATACAGGATTATTAGCTATGGGCACATGCTGTGCATTCGAGTCCCATGACATTTATCTTATAACTGGAGAGCTGTGTTCTTTCGCCGATTTTGCTCGACTTGTATCACCTTTGCCGATTTTGCCTGCTCGTTTTTAAGAGGCTCTAGCATCTCATTTGGAGAAAATCAACACAGTATTAGAAAAGAGAGATCAATAAAAATAATAATAAATTACTCTTAAAAAAACACCAGCCGTTGAAGGCACAAATCATTTCACTAGTATTTGTTTGTTTTATATTTTCCTAATTAGAAGGATTTCTGGTAGCTGACAAAAACCACATACTATTTTACAGTATGTATATTTCTTTATATATTATATATAGTATAGAGCAAGACTGAATAAAGCTTAAGGCAGAGGGAAAAAATTAGGGTTGAATAATAAAATGAAGCTGAAAACCCGAGGTCCACTGCAGGATTGTATAAGCAGAAAGTCCTGTGCTGTGTTTAAAACAGATCACAAATCAGGTCTCAGATTCTCAGAAGTCCATTCAGGGTCACTGCATGATCAGTTACAAGATTCAAGGTAGCCATAAAGGAAACGCCTATACATTCCTCAAAAAAAATTACATATTTTTTCCTGTAGGCCTTCCTGAAATGTTACAACAGCGATCTACTGCCAGGTAAAGATCTTCTGCAGAAACAAGACACGACAAGTGTGGGGAGAGTTCCCACTGACTAGCGTGTTATAAAACAACATCATACCCGGACAATGAAAAGGCTGCCTTGATACCTTTCCTTCTGTTTCAGTTTTGATTGACATGTGGCCAGGTCAGCTTAGAAAATCAGGGTTACACCTTGCAAAGTATTAAAGTGTGCCAGTCTCCAAGCCATTGGGAGGAAATGCTTGAGGCCAGAACAGTCAAACATGTTCATGCAGATAGAGGGTTCCGAAGCCCTGCTTTAGGGGTGTGTGTATTATCTTTGCACTTAGTCTGCCTTAGCTTTAACCTGCAGTAGATTGAAGCTCTGGGTCTCTGGAATTTTCTCCCAAGACAAGAAGAAATATCTGATTCCTATATTTATGTCAAAATCACACAATTTTTTTTTTGCCAAACTTTGAAATCAATGCAATTTTAAAAGATTAGTTAGCCCTATGTGTATAGGGGCCACTGAAATAAAAAATCTGTGAACAATACAAAAAAGAAAACCTTCTTGTTACTTGGTTAAATGTCTCAAAATAATCAAGAAAAAATATTCATGGGATTTGAATGTCACGTTCTTGGATGTTCTGGTAGTTCATCCATGTCTGGCTCTTCCCCCAAAGGAGGAGCTCCTTGAGACAATCGGTGTTGGCAGGCTCCTGGACAAGTGAGGGTTTCTAGAAGTGGGTCCTGATACCACTCAATTCTGTAGCTCCCCCTGGGAGAAATGGAGACGAGACCGCAGAACATGCGGCTGGGATGGCCCTGTCTCTTGCAGTCCCCACAGCCTGAACAAGGGAGGGGAAGGGGCCGGTGCCAGAGGCAGGGCCGCTGGCCCACACTACGCAGTCTCTGGTGGGGAAAGGCTGTTGGAAGTCTCCCAGGATTTATGAACTGGCTCCACGGAGTGTAGGCACTCCAGTCCCACAACTTCTCTGCTTTACTCGCGTGGGGCTGATTCTGTTTGTATGCCTCAGCCCCATGAGGGTAAAAGTTCTCATTTAATATTTATTGAGAACTGGGAAGTACTCAGCTCTGTAAAATTGTATTGAGCTAAGGTGACAGGTAATAAGAATGTTCACTTTAAAAGTTTTCTGGTCTGAGCCAAGATATCTTTTATGGTGAATAACTGTATTATCCATGTCAGTGGAGCATGGGTACGTGCTATAATTAAAAATATTTTTCCCCTGGGATATGAGGTTGACTTTACCTCCTTCCTTTAAAAAAATGGACTTGGGGAAATAGCATTGGGAAGTAAAAAGAAGTTAGACTTAAAAATCAAGTTTGAAATTCAACTCTACCACCTAAAATCTCAACAACCCTGACCAAATTGCATAACCTTCCTGAGACAAGGTTTATCCATAAAAAATTATAGAAGCAGCGACCTCCAAATCAGAATTGTTGAAAAGAATAAATGAGATACAGAACAGGCATGAAGTCACATCAGAGATAGTCAATAATAGTATTATTTTAATTGCTTTTCTTCAATAATTTGGATGCAGTTATGCAGCAGCACCCACGCTGTCTCATCCAATTTGTTTTCCATGAGAGATACTTTATGAAACGAATGGCCAAGAGCAGAGATGCCCTGTCACAGAACAGACTAAACTAAGTAGCAGAACTGATATTGGGATCGTTACCATTGTGCTTTAATTAGGCATTAGGGAGTGACTCAGGCCCTGGGTAAGTTAAATCAGCAACGGTTGCTAGAAATTAGAATGTATATACTTTCCCATGGAGAATAGCTGTGCTTCTGGGTACTATGCCTGTCTGACTTTCATATACTTTAAATCAAATCATGGTTTAAATGTATCCCAGGAGCTGGCTAGTTAAAACCCAGTGAGGAGACAGGGAGGCTGGGTGAGAAATGTGAAGGAATTAAGGGTAAAAAACCTCGTAGACAACAGTATGGTCATTACCAGAGGAAAACGGAGGTGGAGGAAGCAGGAGAGGGTCAAGGAGGGGTAAACGGTGATGGAAGGAGACAGGACTTGGGGTGGGGAGCACACAGTACAATGTATAGTTGATGTTACAGAATTGTACACCTTAAACCTATGTAATTTTATTAACCAGTGTCCCCAAAAAAAATCAATTAAAAAAAAAAGCTGTGGTCAGTCTGAGAGTGGAGGAATCCTCCCCTTGGTGGGATTTCGTTATTTCCTACAGAGCTTTTCCAGTGGGGTCAGGCCTGGCCCCAGTGTGCGGGGCGCCTGCCCGAGGAAGCCACGGTCTCCCTGCAGGGCAGCTGTGTTTGAAGAAAATGTAGCAGTCCACATTGTACAGCTTAGAATTCAAGTTAAAGGTCGTTAGATTCTAATAGAACATGGGATAAGATTTCTTAACTGAGATGGAAGCTGTTATAATATAATACCAAAAAAGCCACATTCCTACCAACTTTTAATGGCTAATGATAATTTTCCAAGAATTTGGCACCAAAAAAAAAAAAAAACCCAACAAATACTTATTGAGCACTTGGTACCTGCACAAAGTATTATCTCATTTAATCCTTATTATAGCCCTTGTCACTGACTCTGTTATTACCTACATTGTACAGATGAGGAAACTGAGGTCGGGATTTTCATGAAGTTGCCTCAGGTGCTGAGTTATGAGTTACTGAGCAGGGTTTGAATTGGGGCACTTGGGGCCCCAGGGCTCATGCTGTCAGTACCACACTAGGCTGCCCATTGGGGAAGTCAGCATCTGGGCAGTTTTCTCCTAAGAGCCAGGCTACAGCCAGGGAGTTTGCCCAGGGGTGTAACGAGAACCCGCGAGGGCCCAAGGGCCACCACCATGACCAGTCACCCTGAGAATCTAGGACGGTTCGTGCTCAGGCACAATCCTTCTGTGGCTGTTCTATGCCAACCAGCTGGCCTTTGTGTACCAGCTGACCCCTCTCTTGGCAACACAGCTGAACTACAGCCACCAGGCCTGTTCTCCGAGAGCCGGACAGTCTGCTGATGTACGTGGAACTGCAGCCTCAGGTTTCAAGACTCTTGGAGCTCTGGCCCTTTTGCAAACCATGCCTCCAGCTCTGTTCCTGGAGCTGAGACGAGTCTTTCTCAGATCTAGAACTCACATGGAATTTGGACATCAGGAAGGCTCTTGAGGGAGCGGCAGGGGGTTTCTGTTTTGAAAACCTCCGAGTCCAGCATGGTCCCATACACTGTCCTTCCAGCTGGAAACTGGTTCTTCTCCAAGATCCGGAAAGAACAGAGGAGGGCAAGTAGTGGCAACCAAGGTTTGCTCCAGGAAACTGGCAGAGTGTTTGATCTTACTTTCTCCCTCCCTCCCATCCTCCCTTCCCCCGTCCCCCAGCTCTCAGAGTTTGTTGGCTAGTCTGCAGGGGATGTTTATGACCAGCATGGGTTTGCATTCTTCAGTTCTAATCTTTACCAACAATGCAGGCGCCCCGAGGAATGCCAGATAAAATAAGCTGCCTTGGTTTGCATTCACTTTTTGTCTGGGGCCTATCTGGGCAATTGTTTACCTTCTCTCTGCTTGATCGGTGATGTTTAGACCTGAGTGTATCTTTTTCGTGTCGTCTAATTGGCTTGATCACTGATGAGCGTCCTGACGATTCATCAGAAAGGGAGTTAAGACCTTTCGAATCTCTGTCCCGGCGTTTATCTGTGGTGTAATTATAATGAGCCTGAAAGTCGTGTGTATGCAGTTTGACATGTACTTGGCTCTTGCATCTTCACCGCCTGATAGATTAATGGGCCCCGACCCCTCATGTCAGGGACCCATCATTAAACCCAAGAGCGACCCGCTTTGAAGTCAATCCCCTCTCAGACCGCATCCTTCCTTCTTGGCCCCTCATCCCGACATTCCTCTCGGGTCCTTTTCTCCCCTGTTTCTGCTTTTCGCTCGCCTTCTCATTTGTTCCTGTCTTTCATCAATCACTTTCCTATCATTCCTCCTTCGGTCAGATTCTGCCCTTTCACCCACTGACTTTCACTTTCTGTCCTCTGGCTTGATTGTCTTGTCTGTGTTATCCTCTTTCTGTTACTCTGCTCCTCCTACAAGTCGATCCTTCCCCAAGTATCCAAGTGTCCAGTATACGCTGTCCTCACTCCTTTGTCCTCCTCAGATATCACTGATTCTCAACTTGTTGGTGGTGAGAAAACCATGCCGGGTGTTAACCTTGGTTTAGCAACCTCAGTACTCAAGTTCCGGCTAAGAGAATTCAGAGCCAAGTCTCCAGTTATAAGAGGAAGTTTATTTAGAAAGTCACAGAGGTAGAAAAAGTGATCCACGGAAGAAGGGAGCTCAGGAAACAAGTTACAGCTCAGGAGAAAGAGAGACGAAGAAGAGAGAAAATGCTCCTTGAGGCAGAAGAGGGGGAAAGATGCAGGCGGGGGTAGCGGGGCCATGCCGGGGTGCGTTCCTGCTGGGGAAAGAAGAGGGTGGGGAAAAGCACAGGCATGCTGCACAGGGAGAGCCCAGGGCTCCCTGAACCAAGGGCTCTTATGTGGAGGCCTCAGGGGAGAATCGCAATAGAACATTCATCCGAGGTCCTGGTATGTCCCCATCAGGTCTCCACTGATTAGTCAGTGCCGGGAAGTCATTGCTCTGTGCAGCTGGACCTGAAGCCGGCCATGGCGTCACTCAGTCTGATTTTGCTGCTCCTCTGGGCCTGGAGCTGAAACACAGCTGAAGCCTGAATGTCATCTTCTGGGGGTTAATACTTGAGAGAATTGTTGTGAAAGGGCTTGTAGTTGTGCCCGTTGCCAAGTGCCCAGAGTTCTCCATCCTGGTGACCCTCTGCACCTGGCCTATTGTCCCTGCCCTGCTCATTCCTACCCACCTGCCTGCTACAAACTGGCAGACAATTTGTCACCCAGCAATGGCCGGAGACCTTTTGGTTGTCCCAGCTGGGGCAGGTGGGTGTTGCTGGCATATAGTGGGTCGCTGCTCAACCTCCTGTAATGCACTGGGCAGCCCCTCCGTGCTGTCTCACCACAAAGAACTGTCAGCGCCGGAAGCCAGTCATGCCTGAGGCGGAGAGACCCTTCCCGAAGCAGACAACCCTCCAGCTCTCCATTCTATTTTTATCTCCTGTTTCCAAATCCCAGTTGCCTAATCCTTTCCCTGCCCAGCCTCCCTTTTAGTTTATTTCCCATTTTCCTGTTATCTCTTCTTCTGGCCACGGCATCCTTCTCCTTGGCCGAACCTCCTTTCTGCCTTTAAACTTGGTCAGATCTCACCTCCTAGACTCACCCTCCTCCGGGCTCTGTGTTCTCCCTTTAGTTCAGCAGCTGCCTCAGCTCTCAGCTGGAGGAGCTGTGAAAATATTTTTCTTAGGATCCTGTTGATTTTCCACGTTTTCACAAATATAATGCAGCTCTTAAGCTTCTGGATTCAAAGTCTGTTGAGCATGTCACACGTGCCCGAAGGTGCCGCCAAGTCTCCATCTACTCTGAGCATCCTCGCTCCTTCCCGCCACGCCTCTTTCCGCTCACCAGCTGCTGGCCACGCAGGCTGTCCACCTCGTCTTCACGATGTCGGTGGCTGTGTTGCTTGCACTGGTGTGGCACATGGTGGTACTGGCTGTCTTCCCGCTGTGAGAGAGGGGAGAAACACCTTCCCCTCCCTTCATTCATTCATTGAAAACCAAATGAGTGTTTGCTGTATGGAAGGCAGTACTAGGTGTGTTAGTAGTTAGAGTAAATAAGAGAATGCTGTTTCTGGGAACCCCAGCTCTAACAGGGAGACAAGCAGGATGACTCACACCCACACTCGCTGTAACAGAGCTCTGCATGCAAGATCTAAGGGGCTACAGGAGCAGAGAGGAAAAAGTAGTTTACACTACTTCCCCATGCATGGCTGTTCTGAGGGGTTAGCACAACTCAGTGCCTTAAAACAACACACACTTGCTGTCTTGTAGTTCTAGAAGTCAGAAGCCTGAAATCTGTCTCGTGGGGCTAAGATCAAGGTGTCAGCGGGGCTTTGTTCCCTTTGCAGGATCTGGAAGCAGGTTTCGGTTGGATGCGGAAAGGAAAGAACCGAAGATCTTACTTATCTTCTTTAAAGATTCCAGGGTGGAGCTTATTGATGAACTGCTTGGAGGCAGCGAACACTGGATGAGGGCGAGAGTAAAGGAATGGTGGGCAGCCCTTCCCCGTGAGGGCACAGCAAAGCCGGGACTGAGCAGAGGCCACTAATCACCAGCTTCCTTTCAGCTGGGTCCTGGTCTCTAACATTCCTCCTTTACAGACAATGGATGGTGAAGTGTAGCCATCGAGTTGGACACTCGGTAGCTGAGCGGAATCATCACAAGAACCCAGGCGCGGCGCCTCCCTCTGACTTCCCCAATACCAGCACTGAAGCTCCGCTGTGATTGGCGATCGCTGTGTTCGACCCCAAAGCACAAATCGCCCGAGACTCTTTAAGGAGGTCCTCTGCCGGTTGCGACAGCTCCATCCGTGGCTGTGTGTTTATTTATTTCTCACTCCTTGAAAAAACTCTACCCACATTCAATCAAGTCCCAGAGAAAGGGGTCAGAAGGCAAGTGGCTTGAACTACCTCCACTTAACAGCCCCTTCCTACAAACAATATTTTCTTTCTGTGAAGGCCGAGCTTGTTCTCCAAACTGGGAGCATGAATAAATCACTGCCGGCCGCGCTGTGCTACCGAAGGAAACGCCCCCCGCAGGCAGGCATGAAGGCCTCATCTTCGGAAATCAAGACGTTGATGAAAAGTGTGCAAGTCGCTCCCGCTCGGGGATAGGACGCCTTCCCCACGTTAAGGAATTTGTAGCCAACAGTTACTGTTTTGAGGCCGGCTTTA
>PVKM010021802.1:0-22284 GCA_004027735.1 Carollia perspicillata | reverse complement strand
GAGCAACAGGGGAGTGGGAGGAGAGGGTGGGGAGAAGGTACAGAGAATAAGTAGCATAGACAGTGGGGAGAAAATAGACAGGGAGAGGGCAAGAGTAGTGTGGGAAATGTAGAAGCTAAAGAACTTATGACACATGGACATGGGAGAGTGTGGGTGGGAGGGGAGTTGTGCAGGGTGGAGGGGAATGAAGGGGGTGAAATGGGACAACTGTAATGGCATAATCAATAAAATATATTTTTTTAAAAAAGAAAGTAAAGTCTAAATTTAGTTGAGGTGTATCTTTCTGTGAGTTGGTTCTCGGAAATCATCTTAGCCAAACAAGAGCTGAGATTCAATAACAAGTGCTAATTTAAAGTCCCTCGTGGCCAGAGCGTGATGTTAGCAGAATGAGGGCACTGATGTTCGCAGGCAAGATGATCTCCTTCAGGGATGGCTGCATGGTTCTCACTACTGCTAGCAAAGACCAGCCTCACTAATGTCCCAAGGTCTTCAGAGAGCAATTTAGATCAGCAAAGAGTAGCCTCGCCTAGACTGAACACTTTCGCTAAGTCCTCACAAACTCTTGGTATTTAAAGTTTCAATGTTGATTACACCACAGTTTGCTCTTCAGCTGTGCCCAGTTGATAACAATTTTGATGGCATTTTTCTGACACAGTCTCCCCAATGTAAATAACTTCACCCTGTATCAAACAACATCACTGAAGTCGTGAACGAGTGGATTTGAAATCATAACACACCAATGCAGAACAGCTTGCCATTTGTCTCTAAGGAAATAAAAATCATCTCTCTCTCTGTCTCTGTCTGTCTCTGTCTCTGTCTCTCTGACTCTCCCTCACACACACACTGCTGCTTTCTTCTCATGCTACATTTTATTAGTTATTTAATCACCAGCCTCTACCTTTTTCATGCTTATAGAATCCACATGTGTTCAGGTGTTGCACAGTCTTGGACTTGGAGAGAGATGTACACTCTGCAACCTCACTAAGTAAAGTATAATTAGTATATGCCATGGTCATTCAAATTCTTCTTGCCAAGAGTAGGTTTAGTCATGGGCATGTGTCAGAGTTGTGGCTAAGGAAACATGAATAAAAGTCTGTTAGGAAGCTTCCAGGACAGTTTTCCCAACTCTTCAAAGAGGTACAGTCCTCATTTGCATTAAGCTATTTGTATCGTGGTGACCAAATTAACTGACACAAACCATTGGCCTCTTTTCATTCCTTATTCAGGTTGACATCTTTGGGGCCAGGACTCTTGTTCACTCCCTTTTTGAATGTTGCTTGTTCTTCATTATCTTATTTGTCCTGATCTGTATCTCAGAATCCTTCTTGCTGTCTTCCTCCATTAACTTTCTTTTTTGTTTACCAAATTCTATTCTTTCTCATCATTCCCTTCTTTTCCTTTCACATATTCCTCTAAAGAGACCATCTATGTTTTTCTGCTTCAAATGTGATTATATTATCACTTATTCTTTCTTAAGTCCTGAATCCATATTTCTTGCTATTTGCTAGATATTTCCATACAGGCTTCATGAATGTAACTCATTCTATCTGTCTAAAATAATTATAATATTTCTATCCAAACTGGATCTTTTTACTGATATCTCTAGGATAATTCCCCAACATTCGTAAGCTGAAAACTCTGGATTTATTCAATTTATACCTGTCTCTCAAACCCCGACTTCTAATCAGTCAAAATATTTATGAATTTTATGCCCAAATATTTATTGTATCTCTATTTTTTTATTCATGATGCCCTACTTTAGTTGGGACCTTTATTTCTAGCATTAAAAAAAAGTGCCCTAAAGTAATAGATTCGACCTACTCAAGGTCCTCATGATGTTGTTGAGAGACACAGTTCCATGAGAAATCTAAAGGGTTATATAACACTGCTATTACTAGGGTCATGTTAATCTCAATCATGGTAAAATCTTGAATGGCTGCCTTTTACCCTACTAGCCAGAAATCTTCATTGTGGTAAAACAGGACCTTTTATTTTAAAGCCATTGTGTCACACAGGATCCTGCAATAATCATAGCCACATATTTCACTATTTTATTCCACAATTAATCAAGATCAGGAGGCATATGCTAACCAGCAGCTGTTTTCTGTGACTAAAGCAATAAAGCACTTTTATTCACACAACAGCATCTTCCCTTCCTGCTGGTGTACCTTTTGTACATCACAGTCTATAAAATAATCTTTGATGAAATAAAAATACATTCTCTTGTGTAAACAGAAGAAAAAGTCATTGAGCGCATCTTCCTCTTATATGTCATACACATGTGCCAAGAAATAATTCCTACTCTGAATCTCGGTGGCATCATTCAATATTAAATTTGTAGGCCTGTAAGAATAGGGTGTTTTATGTAGAATGTTCAGGTGAGGTTTCCATCAAAACTCACAAAACAATAAGAAGGAAGGAATTATAAGTAAAATAAACATAAAGTATAATGGCCCTGGAGTAATCTTGTTCAAAAAACAGGAAGATGGTCTGTGGTTGAAGAGAAGGGTAGAATAAAAAGTTTGGGGTAGAAGACAGGGACTAGCTCCCGTAGGGTCTTTGGGCCAACGTAAGGTTATGGTATTTCAAAGAAAAAGTGTAGCAAAGGTGGGGAATGACGAAACTTGCATTTTAAAAGGGTCATTCTAGCTGCTTTATAGAGAATAGGCTACAAGAGAGCAGCAGAGAGGCAATTAGAAAATAATAACCTATAAGACAAATGGTGATAGCTCAGATCGATGTCCAAAGTTTAGAGATGTTGTGTGAAGTGATTGGATTTAGGATAATTTTTAAAAATTAGAGATGCAGTTGATAAATTGTGTGGAGTTTAGGGAAGAAAGTAAATATATAAAATTTTCTAGTTTTTAATCTCATGTCTCTTTTTTTCATGTAATTTTTATTATATTTATTCCATTACCATTTATTCTTCTTATGCCCCCTCCCACAGCAGTCACCACTCCGTTGTCCATGTCCACGAGTCCTTTTTCCTTTGTGCTCAAACTCTGCATCCCCTCACTTCCCCACCCTAGCTGTCAGCCTACTCTCTGTCCAGGAGTGTGTCCCCATTCTCTTGTTAGTTCAGTTTGTTCATTAGCTTCCACGTATGAGTGAAATCATATGGTATTTGCCTTCCTCTGACCGGCTTATTTCACATAGTGTAATGCTCTGCAGGTCCATCCATACTGTTGCAAAAGGTAAATTTTCTTCTTTTTTGTGGCTGAGTAGGATTTCATTGTGTAATTGTCCCATAGTTGTTTTATCCACTCATCAAAGTTTACTTGAACTTCTTACGAAAATCCCAATTTTAATGTTTGAATTCTAATGTATTATCTTGTTTCCCTGACCACCTTCCTTTTCTGCATTCCCAGTCTCAGTAAGGGGCTTCTCTATGGATCCATTTACTCATGCAGGAAACTTGAGATCTATCCTTGATACACCTGTTATCCCTGCCATGTCTGTTGCCGTTAACCCCCACAATCTCACCAATTACTAAACCCTGTCAACCCAACTTCCAAATTATCTTAAGCCTTATTATTTCTACTAAAAGCACCAGTTTAAACCATAACTATCTCTTCCTTGGAGATTTATAATAATTACATAAGTTACCTACATCTGTTTTTCATCTGCATGTATTTATTATATAGTAAACAGAATGACCTTGTTTAAAAACAAATTAATGTCAAGCGTCTTGTAAAACACTTCAAAGACATCCATTTGTTCTTAGGATGAAGTCCAAAGTTTTTGAAGTAATGTGCAGTGTTCTGCAGGACCTAGCTCCCGTCCACCTCGTCAGTCCTATCTCACACAACTCTCCTTTCCAGCCCCAGTGCTTCAGTCACACAGGCCACACTTTGGTGACTCAAAAGCTCCCTACTCGTTCCTGTCTCAGGACATTCCTACATAGTATTCCTTCTACCTGTCTTGATTAACACTTTACTACTCACATTCTTCCTTAAAATCCCAGAACAAACGTTATTTTTACAGGAGAGAGACTGCTGCTATCATGGGTTCTCATAGCATTCTGTACTTTTCCTTTATCACACTATTAACAATGGCAGTTATCTTTGCGAATATTTGTTGGAGATCATTCTGTTTCCCGATACACTGTGAGTCTTACAAGTAAAGAAAACGCGTCTGGTTTGCTTCTCCATTTAAGCATTTCCTCCTCTCCTAGGCCAATAACTGTTTTTATTAGAAATATAACAATCTGTCTTTTAAGTAGAATAAAAGGCACCGCAAGTTTTTAACAAGGAATAATACGAGCCAATGTGTATAACGAAAATGCAGTTCTCCGGCCGCTCTGTGGAGAATGATCAGGTAAACTAGAGCGAGCGTGGTGATGAGGACATTGGAGAGCAGTGAGGATGCAGGGAGGAAGCCGTCTAGGAGGGGTACAAATGGGGATACTTATTGAAGGGGCTCAGAATGAGCCTCCTCAAAACACACCGTTTTGGCATGTGGATTATTTTAAGCTGAAGGCAATCAAGACCCAGCAGATGCAAGAAAAACTTTTACCTGTTCCTTAACTACCTAAAAGAATTTATATAGAGGGCCTGGTTCAGAACGAGAACTATCATCAGAGATAACTATAAAAAATATAAGCTAGCAGTTGTAAGGTCAGGAGGAGCTTAGCAGAGCCTGGAGATCAAAGCCCTCTTGTGTCCCCTCGTCTCTGCATGGCGTGGCTAACATTCATTCACCAGACACTTGCTCTTCCCATCTTCCTGTCAATTGCCTTCCTCCTGTTTGAAGCCCCCAAACCTTGGCCTTTTTCCCTTAGTTCAGGATGACATGTAAACTTCAATTTTCTGACTGCCTTTGGGTCTCCTATTCTCATGATGCCCCATATGTATGTTATTAATTTATTTTTCTCCTGATAATCTGTCATATTAATTTGATTATTAGATGGACCCAAGGACCTAGAAGTGTAGAAGGAAATTTTTACTTCCCCAACAGTAAGTACAGAAGGAGTTTTAAAAAGGTACAGGTAGCAGTAAAGAGAGGTGGTTATGTAAGAATTTTTTCCTGATGACCTCTTTTTCCCACTCAAAGCTGTCCGTGGAGGGACGTAGAGAAATGAGGAAGTAGTTCAACAGGGATGGGATATCAAGGGTGGTCATGAAGATGAAAGATCCTAGATCATGTTTTTATACTTTTTAGGGATCATCTATAGGGAAAATTTGGATGAGTTAGCAGTCAAAAGGGATAACTTAAAAAGCAAGTTCCTTAAGCGGGTGGGACAGAATGGCATGCAGAGCACAGGCGGAGGATTGTTATTCAACGAAGTTGGTGGGGCAAGAAACCGCCCCCTAAGTGGAGGGAAGGAGAAGGTGGGTGGCATGCAAACGTTAAGTTTCGCGATAGAGAAATGGAGGCCCTTACATATGATGACTTCTAATTTCTTACTTGAATATAATATGATGTCACTCTGTGAGAATGAGAAGGTTTAGGTTGCAGGAACTTTGAGGAGAAAAGATATAAAATGGTTATTTCTGACAGTAGGACAGTAAAATAAAACCACTAGAGAAACAGAACTGGGGTTCCAGGCAGCTGATTGTTTAAAGATCGTGAACATGAATCTAGAGTGAAACTTATCAGCAGGTGTTCTTGCTGACGAGGTCCAGGCATAGACAGGAAGATGGTGAAGCACATTCGGTGCTGCAGGTTAGACGATGAGTACGGGAGAGAGGGAGGATGACAGGGTTGAGCGTATCCACAGGGAAGTCTTTATAAGGATGGCGGGACTGTACTTTTCATCTCAAAGGAGATGCCAGCAGAAACACATTAACAGGGTCAATAGACTGGAAGTCTAGGTGAGGTGGCAGGAATGTTACAGTGAGAGAATTTAAACAAGGGAGCTGGAAGGCCCTGTGGTGGTGGTACCAACTTGGATGTCTTATACTCAATCTCGGGTGGCTCAATTTGTCATGATGACAAGATGCAGAATGTGACAAAAGAGTGGGTGGCTGAGAGGCAGTGTATTACAGGTAGATGGAAATATACAGAGGGAAGGGCATTGGATAGATCCTTCACCGACAACTTAGAATTATGAGGCCAAATGGTGAGAGCTGGAGACATGAGAATGATTGAGTAGCAAAAGTTTCAAGCAAATGAAGAAATGTCCCAAATCTGATACTGCACGAGGAAGAGAGGCATGTAAACATATGGCACGCACATCAATGAGAAGAGCAAAATTTTTGTTTTGTTTTTTCTTTTTTTTTCTGGAGAGTAAGAGAGTCTGAAATTAAAGAGTATCAACAACTAAGTAAAACAAACTTTCATTCTGCCATTATGGAGCTTACAGGCTAGTGAGGGAAAAAGATATAAATCAGATAATTAAATAAAGAAAGATATAATTACAAACTCTAACAAGCGTTAGGAGTAAACGGTACAGACCACTGAGAGCATGAAACACAATGCCCGAATTGATCTGCTGGTGAGAGTACACCCAGAGGATGTTATCTTTGTGCCGAGATCTGAAGGATGTGGGAGCATTAAAGCGTCAAAGGGCAGTTGAGAGGAAAGATAACAAAATATTAGAGGTTTGTAGGTTAGATAAGACAGGAAAACAAAAGTTTAGAAGAATAAGGTAATTTTTGAGAGTGTCAAAATGACAAATAAAACAGACCAAGGAGTGAGCTGAACTACAAAGAGAATATGAATTAGTCTGGGGACTAGGGATGCTGTTAAGTAAAGGGAACCTATGAAGAGTAAGACAGTGAAAAGGCTCCTAGTTATAGCGGGAGAGCATTCTTCAAAAGTATGGCAGCGAAAGATCTTCACGAATAAAGGACGTGCCCAGAATAGTGGGTTAGGTGAATAAAGTTATCAGATGGGTAAAGAAGGTCTACTAATGGTTTAGCTAAACAGTTAGACAGAAATAATAGCATAACCCAGATACCAAAGTCCTCAATAAATCTGAGTTAGTATGAAACTACATCAAAAAGAAGGGACAAAAAGCAGTGGTTTTTTAATGAGGATGAAAAGTTATGTTCTGAACAAATTGTGTAAATTGTAAAAGCTCTAACCTCAGTTTCACCACACGTACAATGGAAATAATCACCCTATCCTGAATAGCTATTGTGAGGATAGATATGATGTGAAACACCTATCAAAGTCCCCAGCATATATTAGAAAATAAAAGATAGTTACCTAAATTTTCATATTTGTACTCATTACTAGAAAGAGTTGCCAGGTATATTATTGATTGTTTAAAGAAGATCTCTATGTTATTCGGCAGCCTAAAAATACAGTATTACTTCATTTATGTGTCTCTGTGGAAAGGTAGCAGCTTTAGGAAACTCTTGGTTCCTTCTTCGAGAGTGCTGCTCTGAAAAGTACAGTCCTAAGAGGCTCATCAGCTAGCAAGTATTATAATTCTCCAGTCAAGGACACGAAGAGCACAAAGAGACTTTGCACAAAATCACAAAACTGTTCAACAGCAAAGACAAGACCAGAGACCTACGGTCATTGCCTACTACATTACTACTCTATCCACCTCCTCAATCTTTGAATATGGTGTCTGCATTCCTCCTCATCTGAGTGATTTAAATGGACATTCCTGGGTCTGGGAGCCAAGTGAACAATGCTTATCATGATGTTCTTTCTTATAGAACCCACCGTATTGTGAGTTGAGCAAAGGAGTAGCTGGACCATGACCTGGGAGACAAATAGACCTCCAGAGCGATTACTGATGTGCTGAATCCCTTCATACTCCTCAGCCCTGGCTCGCCCTACAATGGCTCTTAGAATCCCATAGTCACTTCTGGATGAAGCGACCATGGTTATAAGCCCTTGCCCTCACCTAGACTCCTAGAAACCTAAATGGGGTTGGGTAGCTACAATCCACAGGGTCACTATGAGAGGGGACAGCTAGCATGCAAGGTAGCACTCTGCCTCTTATTTGGAAGCCGACTTAAGGCTGAGAGTAGTGATACTCCAAAGTCAGTATGCACTCCTCCTGTCTGTAATATCCTTAGCTATTATCAGAATGAGTTCAGCACATTAGGGGGTAACCCACTGATACAGCTGAACTTGACTCTAAAATGTACAGTAATGAACTGCAGCAGCTGTAGTGCTCTAAATCAAAGACTCCTAGCACTGGCGCAGGAATGGGAAGGGTAGTACATCCTCTCTATGTAAGAAGATTCTTTGCCAGACAGCCCGCCTGCTACCTTAAAAGCAAAATCCCATTATACCTGTGAAACCCCCATAGCAAGGGACAGAGTCAGACAACCATCACAAAGCAACTTGGGCAAATTCCTGGGATGCCAGGCCACTAGGCAGAGCTTTCAGGGACAATAATTATCGCATCTGCAGAGTCTCTTGAAAAGCACTAAAAAAGTGCAGGCCATGACATAAGACCTCTGCAGGCACTATTGCTCTCTTGGGCCCTCCCTGAGGGCCAATCAGAGCAACAAAGCCATGAACCCTGCAGAAATTTCCAGCTAAAGAAATATATAGATTGGATAACAAAAACAGTTTTGCGTAGACCCAAGCAAAGGATTTTAGAAAATTGTCGTGGTTTCTACTAAGTTTATAAGACAATCCCTGTGCAGTAATGAATGGGGAGATTTGGAGCCAGTAGAAAGCAGAGAGAGTAAAATCTATTATGGACACTCTGGGAGCCCTGACTATATTAATGCAAATTCATTTTAGAGGTTGCTAAATTATTTACATAGTTGTGGAACTTGCAAACTTCCATATACTCCCCAAAGCATTTCTTCATTAGGATTCCCTGAAAATCAGAGGTTGTTGCAAGCACAGAATTAGATCAGAGCTCTGTCCATTAATTGGCTACAGACGTTCATCTATAAATTGATAAGGTAGAATGAGGACATGTCCTGATGAGGTAGCTCAAGAAACCAGAAGAATATTAATCCTCCTCCCATCTCTTCTCTGCCTTCCCTTCCGAATGTTCAGTCCTCAGTGAGGGGCCAGGCATCCCAGGACTGAGCTGAGCCGAGCTCTGCTTTCAGACAAAGGAGAACAGAAAACTCCAGGCAGTATTCTTCCCTGCAGAACACAACCTGTCTAACTGTTTTTCCACAGAAACATATTTTTTTTAGAACTGAAATCACCTAACCTCGAGGTTAGGGATGAGAGAGGGAAGGAACTCTTTGTTCCTCTCTCCCCACAGCACATTCCCATTTCGACACCTTCTTTTCCTCCTTCTTTTCCTCTCCCTTCTTGTTAAAGCTGACATGTCGCCACTAACATTCAGAATAAAAAGTGAAGTATTACTAAGCCTTAGCCTTTTTCTAAAATTTCCAAAAATTCACACAGGAAACTCACTTATGATTTCAGATTGTAAATCAGTTGTTCCCATCACAGTGAACTCCTAGTCTGTAGATACTCTTCCAGTCTTCTTCCCAAAGCTCTCATTGATCCAGATGGTTTTCTTCTTTTATTTTTTAAATTTTATTTATTTTATCTTTAGAGGGGAAGGGAAGGAGAAAGGGAGAGAAATATCAATGTATGGTTGCCTCTTGTGCGTCCCCTGCTGGGAACTGGCCTGCAACCCAGGCATGTGCCCTGACTGGGAATCGAACCAAGATCCTTTGGTTCACAGGCCCGCACTCAATCCCAGATGTTTTTTTTTTTTTCTTAATTCTAGTGATTACACCTTTTAGGTTATGCAGTCCAGTCATGATGTGATTTACCTCGATTTCCTAAGGTAATCGAGGTAAATCTGAATTTGAATTTTTTCTCCTAGTAAAGTCAGTCATCTTTCTGGACTCATTTTTTACCTCATTGCCTCTTTATTATTTGCAGTACCCTTTGTACCACGTTCTCTCTGTTATTCCTGGGTAACAGCTGAGACCTTGTTAATTCTGAGTCATATTCCAGGGTATTTTGCTATTTAAATTACATCACAGTATATAGGGTTGCTTAGGTACATTAGTTTACTGAGAGAGATATCAAAGAGTTAACTTCACTTTCCACTCCAAGTTTAACAAAGCTATCATGATATACTAAATTTTTTAAATTTCCCATATTTTGCATTCATTGCATGTCGTCTACAGTATAACAAGGCTTTTATTTTTTTGGGGTTAAGCTAAGAAGATAACTCCAGAAAGTTCATATTCTTTTCCTTCATTGGTATTGCAATCCAGTAATTCTTGGGATGACTAAAATGAGAAAGGTTAATTTTCTTCATGAGCAATGGACTGAAAAACAGTGTTCCTATAAAATTTATCTTGGATATAGAATACCACGAGTGTAAAAACTAATCAGTCTTTACGCTAAGAAAGTGGGTCATCATTCTTTCTCTCATTTCAAACATACGCTACATACCCCTGGAAGTGTTACTTAGCACTATATGTGTGTCCTTAGCACTGTCACCAGAGATATGGTGTCTGCCCTCTATGAATTTAAGATGGACCAAAGAAAAAGGGCCTGTGAATGATGAAGCACAAAACCCAAAATTTAGTTACCATCATTCTGTGAACTCAGTGGTACAACTTAGAGATCAGTGGTGTAACCAGCTGCAAATACCTGTTCTCCTAGAGTCTGGTTATTACTGTCAAATAGTAAATAAAACTCAAATGAAGGCAAAGGCCCTAATATTTTTAAAATTAAATTAAAATTTTTTGAGTAGTCAATACATTCACATGGTTAAAAATAAAATAATATAACGAGATATAAATCAAGAGCTCTACTCCCACTGCTGCCCCTAGCCACTTTTTTCCCTCTGCCTTACTCTCTACTGGTTAATACCTTGCATAGTTTCTCCAAATATCTTTCCAGGGTTTTCTTGTGTGAAATAAGTAAAAACAAATATTTTACTTTTTTTACACAAAAAAAATAGCTTACTGTGGACAATTTTTGAGCTTTGATTTTTCTGATTGATAGTAGATCTTGAGATCTTTAGATCGAGGTACAGAGAATAGGCACACTCTTACTGTCATTACATAGTATCCCATTGGCAGTCCATCACGGAGTGGATATAGCTGTCTGCCTCACCAGGATCCAAACTGGATTCTGAATTATGCTTAGAAAGGTAATCCAGACTCTGGTTAGCTGAGGCATTCACAGCGAAGACCCTTCTTTCCGGAAATAAAAACTAAAAGAGTGATTGTGAAAAATTGATACTCAAGGCACAGGCAACTTTTCCTTTTAACTGGGCTCACTCAAAGGTCAGCTTCAGAAAGATAACTTAGAGGTCCCACCAGTGACAGTGGTGGGTCCTTTGGCTGTGTTTATAAGAAGTCTACATTTTCTCTAATCTGGCGTATTCTTGGTCTGTTTGGTACATGCACGCGCAGACACAATGCATGTACTTTCCTGAGACTTTAATTCACACATATTAAGGGGAAAGGGTGATGGGTGACTGGTGATGTGGGTAGTGACAATCCCTACAAAGAATCAAGGATACCGCAGTTCGTTATTTCCCCCCAAAGCAGCTGCATGGTGAAGTTATCAGACCGTATCAGGCTTAAGGGACATTAAATGTCAGGAGAGCAGACCTGCTATAGAAAGCTGATGGGAGCTGCGGGAACCTTTAGTATCAAATGTTCTCCTGTATAATAATAGGCAGCAGCATCAATCTCAGAAATGCTGCTACAAATGTCAAAGGAAACCTTCCCCGTATATAGATTAAAGTTGCAGATAAAAACAGAGGACCAAATCAAAGCCCCAGTGTTCCCTTCTTTAAAACCGCCCTGCCAAAAATGCAATTTCTGGGTTATCAAAAAATAGAATCTCTCAAAAAGCATTCATAAAGTTTCACATTTTGGTGTTATCACAGAAGCTTGTATTGAGAAAATGCTATTTCTTTCTTCCCTCCCCCACCAAGGTTGAAGCAGCATCCTATCTTTCCTCCCTAACAAACTCTGTTTGCTTCAGAACAGCAAGCCTGGAGGCAGCAGCACCGTGCTCGGCAGAGCCGGAGAGCCACACGCCAACGTGCATTGGCCGTTTCCTCAAAAACCCTCCTTTTCAAAAGGAGCTGGGAAATTAACTTTTTAAAATGACCTTATGAAGCCAACATCAAAGCTCCGGAATAAAATTTCATTTGGTGGAGCAAGTTAGACACCATAAATACAATGGAGTGTCAACGGAGAAATCTGGTGTGAAAATATAAACAGCGAAGTTGGGATTTATAAGGCCTCTTTTGGATGTGACAATTCAGACATTAAACATTAAGAATTTGATCTATCAAGTATACGATTAGGCTGGGAGAACTGTTGTTTTGTTTTGTTTTGTTTTGTTCTGTTCTGTTTTGTTTTGTTTTCTAAAAGGGAGAGTCAACAGGACAAAAAGAAATTTTCATCAGCTTTGGTTAAAGCATACAAATCCATGCACATGAACACACACATACACTCACATATCTACACAGACAAGCCTGCAAACATGAAGACACTGCTCTCCAGAAGGAGACCTGCCTGGACTGGCCTGTCATAGGTTCCAGGGGAAGACTGTCTGGGAAACAGAGTCAGCGACTCTTTCTTCTTCCCACTTACACATTAAAAACAACCATAACACATCCGCTGACATGTGACATACTGTCATTTACTCTGATGTTGCCCTCAGCAATGTCTTGCTTATTGACATCCCTGTCAACCTTGGTTATGGAAAGAACTCCATACATTTTTTGATAATCTGCATGTTTCTTATAGAATGCAGCTACAGCAGTTCTTAAAGCAGCAAAGCATGTACGTTTAGAGGTTTGCATTTGATGTTCCTGTGTTTCCCTGTGCTGTGCTACAGGTTTCCACTGTATTTCTGGGAATCTCTTCAGCGGTCAGATGACTCAGTTTCCCCCTCTGAACAAAGCGTATGAAGAAAGCCTTTTGAAGTTCAAGACCCTTAGTATTATCACTAAGATCAGAATGGTTTCAAAGTTTCTCTGTTAATCTCTGATAAATGATCAATAAGTGATACCACTTGTGAACTATGCCTTCGCTGTCTCCCCAGTTGCCTCTAACTTGGATAATAGTTCATATCGCTGTTAAAACCGTGGTCCTATGATGGTTATTGTTACTTCAGGCACCAAGTATTAGAACAGAATAATCCTCGTGGGTGTTTTCCCAAAATAAATGTCACATTATTAAAATAAAATTATAGTTCATCTACTACATTAAGAGGAAATACTATCTTAAGTGAGATATTTTAATATTTAATGTATACAGTGTAAAGGGAAGCAGAATTTGCTTTTTATGTCTTTTTTGCTTTATTGCACTGACAAGGACTTCCGAAAGTACTATGTCGAGTGAGAGTAGAATCTAGATCTTAGGGGGAAAGCACTCAGACTTTCACCATTCAGTATGATATTAGCTATAGATATTTTAAAGATGCTCTTTATCAAGTTTAGAAAGTACTTCCCTATTCCTGGTTTGCTGAGAGATTTAAAGTGTTAAATTTTATCAAATGTTTTTCTGTATGAGTTGATATAACCACTTGACGCTTTAGCCTGTTAATGTGGTAGATTACTTTGACTCTTTTTTTTTTTTTTTGGTTTTTAACCAAGTTTACACCTGGTTGTGGCAAAAAAAAATCATTTCTACATATTGCTGGATTCAATTTGATAATATTTGGTTGAGAATTTTTGAGTCTAATTTCATAAGGGATATTATCTGTAGTTTTCTTTTTTATAATGTCTTGTTTTGATATCAGTCTAAGATTAGTCTGATAAAATGAATGAAAAGTGTTCCCTTCTTTTTGATTTTCCAAAAATAATTGTGTATAATTGGTTTTAATTCTTCAAATAGTTGGCAGAATTCTATAGTGAAGCCATTTGGGTTTATCTGAGATACTGTTCCTGGAGTTTTAAACCTATGAACTCAATTTTTTAAATAATTAAAACATTATTGTTTTTTTTTGTTTGGGTAGAAGGGTTTCTTTGATAGCAGTTACTCCTCCACAGCTCCAAACAGGCATCTTCTTCATGTATCTTTAAGACAACACAGGTCACACTTTCAAAAACTGTTGGGAAAGGAAGTAGAGAGTCTGCCCTAGTAAGGCTTCAAGAAATAAACCAGATAAAATACTGAAAAGAGAAACTTCTCAAAAACACAAGAATTGTTAACAAATGGTTTGAAGCTAATAAAACACATTTTGCTGAGTACTAAGAAGATTCAGGTGAATTATATCCTCAATTATTAAATCTGCAACAGTCACAAGAAAACGTATCTACATATCTCCTAAAGATCGATTGCTATTTTCTGCGCAATTCCTTTAAGTATACATTGCATTAGATGCTAAGCAATACCCGTGTACACCTCATAAAATTTGTTTTGGAAGGCCCTGGCAGGTGAAGAACTATTACCCTGGAGTGGTGCAGAGATAGACCTAGGAGCTGCCTAAGTCATTCTTGAAAATCTCACAGATTCCAAAGTGGAATTATTTGGTTACCACTATTCTGACGTTATTAAGTGGGGAAAATAGTTCTCAAAAAGTATAGAGTGCCTTTGGGTTTAAAAGCATCTGTCTTTGCTATGGTTGCTGATTTACTAAAACCCTGCTAACCGTAGATTGCTTAGACAGGACCCAGATTTAATAAACATTTAAAAATAATCAAAGATCAGAGTCAGCTCAAATATCAGACTCAGGCAAATGTCAATTTCCCTCTTCTTTGCTTCAGCTGAAAATCAAAAGGGCTAATTTTACTAGTATCAAAAACATTTCCCCTCCTTAATAACCCCATGTGACTGAGGCCAAATCAAATGTGATATTTGCTTTTATATCAAAAACAAAGTGAACTTTCATAAATCAGATTTTATGCAGTCTATAGTGTAAAGAACCAATGAGAGAGAGTTATCTCAAAATCTATAAATTGAACACAAACTCACAAAATAAATTAAATCAAGTATGAAAGAAAATCAACATCTAGGTTCATGGAACAATAAAATATGTAAAAAGGTTGAAAAATAATACAGCGAGGCAATCGAAACCTCAAGCAAAAAGGGTAGCAAGGGATAGGTCATGCAGAAAAAAAATAAAATGAGAAACAGTAGTATAAAAGAATTTCCACACAGAAATCAGAAAAGAGAGTGATGGCCCTTGCGATATGGCAGCAGGGGTAGAGTTCCTTGCTTCCTTCCCTACAGGGCAGGCACCCTTACTTGTCCTCAGGAATTAAAGCTTGTTGGAAAGTTACTTTATAACTAGTTATTTTATAAGCATGCTTTACAAAAACCCTAAAGTTTAAGAAACTGAAGCTTTTCTAAAAGGGAAGTGACAGCTACTATTAGCTAGCTGCATAATGCTGAAGACTTGAATCATCAGGCTATTGTTCTGACAGACTCACAATGGCTGGCTAACCCATCGCATCCAGGGAGAAATTGTCCCTGCATCCTGAGAGCTGTGCCTCTAAGATAATAAGTCTTCAGTTCATGTGTGTGTGGTGGTGTGCAAAAGACACCTGTGGAATAGAAGACAAAAGAAAAATGTGGTGTTTAGTTATTTTATTATGTCAATTTTGGGGAAAAGGGAAGGGAAGGAAAAAGTAAAGGTAAAAATTGAGTTATTTTTGACACTGCCTTCTTAGACTCAGAATTCCAATGGCAATTGATATCTATGATGCTGGTATGGCACTCCCAATGAGCTTTAGCCGGGTAATAATAATCAGAGTTACCATTCATTGAGCATTTATCACATACATGCTGAATGTGTCTAAACATTTTAAAAACCTAACCATGTCCAATTCTCAAAACAAACCCTGAAAGATACGGTCTTTACATGATGAAACTGAAGTCTTCAGGGGGTTAAGGACATTGCCAAAGACCACACAGCTGGTAAGTAGCAGAGTTAAATTCGCAATCCCTATTTTTATCAACGTGGCCTACTAGATTAACATTTTCATAAAAACAAGCTTTCCTTTTACCCATGTAGATTATAGACTCTTTCAGATCAATGACCAGGCATTATATTAGTTTTATTTCCTCGTTTGCTAAAAAGATTATTCTTAAATGCAATCTCCAAGATCCTTTTGAGCTCCACCACACTTTCTAGACTTCTCCTTTGTAAAACACGCAGCACTTGGAAAGATTCCATCAACATAATAGGTGTTCAATAAAGTATGAAAATAATGACTTATTTAATTTAAGGAAAAGAATGCTGTAACATCAACAACCACTAAATTCTCCATTTTGTTTGAGCAACTCAAAATATTTAAGAGAAGAGAAACTCATTTGTTTTATACTTCATTAATCAATAAATCTTCAGAATATTTTATGAGGTGCCTATTCCAAATTGTATTATATTTTATTTTGTCTGTATCTAGTTTCCTTCTCACAATATAACAAACTTACCCTCTTCAACCCCATTTAATATTCCTGTTACTACCTAACATTTTACAAAAGGCAATGGCTCTCAGTAATTAACATAGTTCAAATTATACTTATTCTATCACTGCTATTATTTTGAATTGTATGACTTTTATACAATGAGATATCATTCCAAAATGATCCCAAATACAATTTAAAAAATCCAATCCATTTTCTGTTGGATCATTTATCAAATATTTTTTAAATCACACAATATTTTTCTGAAATATTTAGTCATGAATCAGTGCTTAAAGCATTTTATCCAATACTCTGATAATCAAGAAATGTGCATTTCCCCAAATTAAACTTACTTGTTAGTCTCGTTGTCCATCTTTATCTACGAGAGAAAAAAATAAGTCTCAGATTTAAAAAGTTATTCAAAATCCCAGGCCACATTTTTAGGTTTACTAAGTATGCAACAAATTCAAAACTGCACATTTTTTTTTTGGTGCCATAACACAATCCAAAGCTACAGATAAATGGTGAGTTAGATAAGGAAAGAAACTGATTTTGGGTGGCAACAGGGACACAAGGAGGGAGGCAGTAATCATGATTTTCTTATAAAGTTAAGGGGCACCAACATAAGACTTGCCTTTACGGGACAGGCCATTTTGGACTGGTGAGGGAAAATTTACCAGGAAGCCTTGTAAGACTGTCCCCTTGATTACCTCTCCTGGCAGTCAGTAGTTGCCATGGTAACCCAAGGACTCACACCAAACCATGAAGTTCAGGGGTCCAAACTCAGAGGTATTTTTTTAAACCTTTCTCCATGCTCTTTAGTACTGGAATTGTGCTACTTTGAGAAAACTGTACAATGAGAAGCATCTCTGTGGTCACAGTGCCATCATCATACATAAGCCCATTGGTTTATTTTTCAAATCTTGTGCAAGTCTCAAATATATCATAAGCTATCAATCAATAAAAACATATTGGTTATATAGTTATTTGAAATATCTGAATGATGCTAAAGTCTTGGTGCTATTTCATTTGATTATTTCTCCCCTTTGAGACATCTCTACTAATTGATCTTGACCATTAGCCTCACTTCTGCATAGGACCGATGCGCTGGCCTAGATTTTTTTCCATGGTATCTTGATAATGTGGGAGGCTGCTGTATTTGAGGACCTAAAGCATTTTAAGGAAAGTTTCTTGGAGTTGGGCTATCCAAACCAAACAGCAAACATTAACACTCAATTGTCTTAAAATTCTTAATTAACCTCACATTCCAAAAGGTTTCTTACACTTTCACACAAATGAAGTGTTAATGGATATAAAGAAGTTAGAAAATAGCAGGCCAAGGATCTAATATTTCTTTCAGAATTTTTAACCAGATCAGGAACGGATTCCTTGTTTTATTTATATTGAGCAGTTTCATTTCTTGAGTCCTGACCTCTGGGGAGCCCACTCCCTAAGCCATTTTCTTAGAAATATGCTTCTACTTTGAAAGGAAATCTTCTAGGAAAAGAGCTAAGAAAATGAAAGAGAAAGCAGGAATCAGAAAGCACAAAAGACGTAAGAGTATAAAAATATTTTAAAATCAGATAAACAAAACAGTCGAAGTCCGGAAAACAAGAAAGCCAAAGCTGAAAGAAAATCTTTCTGCCAATTCTAAATAAAACTCCCAAGGCTTATTCCAGGATTTAAACATGAGTATTACATCTGTGGCAAGGAGCAAAGCATTATTAAAATTTTAATATTCTAACACAATTTTTCTTCTTCCAGAATACCTAATTCCCATTTCCCTTATTACCTGCATCTGAGAAATACATTAATTTTTCTAAGTCAATTTACATTTTTATAAAATGGTATAAAATATCTTTCCTTAAATATTTATTAGAAAAATGTTTCAGAGAAGTGAAGTGTTTGAGACTAAATTTTTAAATAATCAATCAAATATTTTCTTTTCAAATGGACAGATAAAATGTGTCTATTGGCTATTAAATCAGAGTGATTAAAAATGGTAAAAAAAAATGCTTGGAGAAAGAGTAGTATTTGGTTTTGCCACTTAGTAGCTATATGAACCCAGGTCTCTCCAATGTTATTGTTTGATTTTTTGGTAAAATTAATATAATAATAATACCTTCTCATTTTCAAATTTAAATAAGGCAATAATCTGGTAGCTGGAAAGCAATAAATTCCCAATAAATGTTAGATGTTAATATAACTGTTACGATTATTTTTATTGTTGCTCATTGGTATGATTAGCAAGGTAATGTTTTTCTAAAGAAAGGGGGTGATGAGTATACAGTTCATTTTGATTCCTCATGTTCTTCACCAATTTACCATGGATTCATCACTTCTGAGACCTGGTGAGAAAGACAAAACAACCTGGAATGGGAATGAGTGAAATCAATTTGCCTAACAACTACTTTTACTGATTTAATAGTTCTGAATTTAGTTATGTTGTACACAGGTAGAGCAAAGCTGTTGAAACTCAGTAGGGCTTTTTAAAATTGTTTACAAATCAATTAATGTGGCACTAACATTTAAGTTCTTTGAAAAACTACATGTCTTGTGAGACAGACACACAATGATTGACTATTTCCCTAATTCAAGGGACTGCACACTTTAGTGATATCAAAAGTAAAGGAAAAACAAAATCCTCATGATTAAATTTTTATTAGCTCAAAGATATTTTCTGTTAGAGATTTCTCACCTGGAAAAGTATGAAATATTATTGTATTGGTCTCCAAATGAATTGCTGCTTTGGTCACACTTGCTGACACAATCGGATGTATTTAATCTGGACGCTTTTATTTCCTTAGGGTTTCTGCCTGAACTACTTTCCTAAAAACTCTCCAGAACTTCAAAAGGAAATCCATTGAGATATGAAATAGGAAAAATAAAATTCAGAGAGAAAGGATAACAAAGATAAAACACATTTGAGAATAAAGGCAGAAAAGTAGAATATGATAAAACACTCAGGAAGACCAATGCCTAAAGACAAAGACATTTTGTTCCAGATTCAATACAGAGTTTACAGGCTGATGGCACAAGTCCAAACCCATATGTAGGCACAACAGAGACATGGCAAAGGACAAGGCAGATTTCTAATCAGTGGAATTCTAATGCACATTAAACTCTATTCTCAAGTTTAGATAGTTTCAGACACAAGATATGATTCCAACAAAGTCTCTTACCCAAAGCAAATCATCTGCTAAGAGTTTTCCATTTTTGCAACCCTCTCTTTCAACAGTTTCTATAATTTCTTTTAAAAATACACAAACAGAGAACTCAGCTAGATGAGAGCAACTGCATGAATTCAGTTCTTCTTGGTTGATTTTTTTATTCCTTAATTTCACCCCCTGAGGCAATTCTTAGCACTGGGTTGGCCAAAAATCTGTATGGTTTTATTCCCTAAAAATAAAAGATGTATTTTTCATTTTCACCAATAACTTTATTGATTTGGATATTTTGAGTATGTCAGCTTTCTCCTATATAGTATAATGTTGATTGTTCTCAATTGTCTTGATTTGATAGCTATCAACTTCAACTGACCTACCCAACTGTGGAGAATCGTCCAACAAGAAAATCTCCATCACTAAACTTCACAAACCACTTTTCACATGTTCAATCAATCACAGCACCTTCTCCATACACTGCACAAGTCTTTTTTGGGTGTGTGTGTGTGTTTCAGTTACATTTTTACTTTTCTTGACATAATGAAGCATAATATGCCAAAAATGTTGCATATTTTCTTCCACCTTCAATATTAAAATGGCTACACAAAATTCACCAATTCGATGTTTGTTTAAATGCATGCTGCTATGACACAATACATGATGTCATGAAACAATCTGACAAAAATTGTTATGAATGAAGTTAAACACAACTAAGTGCTCCTGGAGCCATCAAATGGAAAAACCCAAATGAACTTTTTAGCCAGTACAACATTACAAGGAATAAAAATGAAAAAGTAAACAAAAGACATTGAGAAACATGTGATATACTAAGTTCTTTTAGGTGAAATTCTTCCTTACAATTAAAGTGAATAGAAGAGAATTTTAATGAGTCCTCAGTTTTTAACCATTTCAGATTGTAGAGTTCCATACATAGAAACCACCTGAAAGAGGCCAGTATCACCAGCAGGTCCTACAGAAAGGACACACTTGCTGTGGATATCTGGAAAAGGTGCTCAGAGTGCTTTATTCTCAAGATTATGGTTAAATTTCTCACTATTGCTACAGAAAGTTCATTAAGGGGCTGTTATGTACTGAATTGTGTCCTCCTAAAATTCATATGTCAAAAGCCTTACCCCCAATAACTCGGAATGTGATTGCATTTGCAGATGGGGTCTCTAAAGAAGTGATTGAGTAAATGAGGTCATTTGGGAAGGCCTAATCCAATATGACTGGTGTCCTTATGAGAAGATAAGAAAAGGAGATTAAGACACCAGCATTCATTGAGTTAAGACCACGGGAAGACAGAGGAAGAAGACTGCCTCCAAACCCAGGAGAGAGAATTCAGAAAGAAACCAACCCTGCTAATACCTTCGCCTTGAATTTCCACCTCCAAAATTGTGAGAAATACATTTCTGTTGTTTGATCAACTCAGTTTGCGACACTTTATCATGGCAGTGATACTTTATCATGGCAGCCCGACCAAATTAATAGTTTGGCAACTGTCAACGAGGTTAGTTCTCACGTTTTTAAGGGACAATAATAAGTTAACTAGCTTCTTTCTTTTTCCCCCCATTCCTATTTCATTAAGATATCCCCCAGAAACTGTAAGGAGAAATTAAAAGAAAATTAGTTTGGTAAAAAGGTTTGTTGTGAGGAGACTTCAGAAAAAAAATATCTGTCTTTTCTCTCCTTCAATTCCACCTGGGCAGAATTAGGTGTTCTCTTCTATGTGCTGCTGTTTTGGCACATAGAATATTAATGTTATAGCTCTATTCCAGATGATGAGCCTCAAGCAAGTAAGAATCCTTTTTCCTTTCTTTTTTTCTTGTATATGTATAGATGCCCTCATTGCGTCTGGGTCTGGGGCATGATATTTTTAGTGTCTTGGCAGTTCTTGACACTCATTGGACACTTAACTACAATAGGTACTCAGTAAATTTTGGGTAAATAAAGGAACACTACAATATTGGTAAATTTCTTTTTTTTTATTAATGCAGAAACAGAACCTAAGTGACTTCCCCAAGATTTCATTACTTTGGGTGTTTGACAGGACCTAAAAAAAAATTGGCATCTTGTTTCCTTGCTGAATTCTGAACTATTAATGGACATAAAGGAGTCTGAAAACAGAGATTGGAGTGTCATCTTTATCATTAAGACCAAACTGAAGAATATGATACAGGTGTATAAGAACCAGGGGCTTCCTAATACAGAACCCTAAAATTACAGAGACTTGTCTATCAGTCTCAGAAGACTGGATTGGCTAGAGTTCACATCATGTAAAATATACAACACTCAGGCAGGGGCAGGGAAGCAGAATGACTCCTTCCTTTGCAACTGGATCTATAGTCAGGAAGAAGCGGCACTTTGATACTAGGGAACAAGATAAGCCACTGCACCTCTCCTGGAGAGTAGTATGAAGGCATAAAGAATAATTGGAAGAGTTGTCCTGGTGAAGTGCCCCATTGCAGAGAAGGAAATGCCAGGCATAAGTGTTCCCCAGTGCCCCCTTCCCAACTACCTGCCATGTCCAGTATTGAGACTCAAGTCATTTGAACTAAGACTTCCCTTACTATAGTATTTACCTCCTATAATGATTCAGCTGAATTGGGAACAGAGAGTTAACCTAACCTGAGTTTGAGTCCTTCTCTAGAATTTAGTTGTGAAGTTGTGACCATTACTCTCTTTAAAAACTTCTGATGCCCATCAGTAAATGAATGGATCAAAAAACTATGGTACATATACACAATGGAATTCTATGCAGCAGAAAGAAAGAAGGAGCTCCTACCCTATGCAACAGCATGGATGGAACTGGAAAGCATTATGCTGAGTGAAACGAGCCAGGTGGTAAAAGACAAATACTATATGATCTCACCTTTAACAGGAACCTAAGCAAC
>PVKM010021801.1:0-22313 GCA_004027735.1 Carollia perspicillata | reverse complement strand
CTTTATCTAATCATGAGAAGATATCAGACAAACTCAAACTGAAGGAAACTTTTATAAAATAACTACCCAGAATTCTTCAAAAGTGTCAAGGTCATGAAAGACAAGGAAAGAAAGAGGAAGTGTCACAGACTGGAGAGACTAAGAAGGCAACTAAATTCAGTGTGGGATCTTCAATGGATCCTGGGACAACAAAGAAATTAGTAGAAAAACTGATGAAATTTGAATGGTATCTGTTATTTAGTTAATAATATAATACCAATATTAATTTCTAGTTTTTATAATTATATTACGGTTATAGTAAATGTTAATATGAAAGGAAGGAGGGTCAAGGGTACATGAGAATTCTCTGCAGCATGTCTTCAACTTTTCTGTAAGTCTAAAATTGCCACAAGATAAAACCTTAAAGGAAAATCTTTTAACAAAGAAAATCCCAACCTCAGTGGCTTTGCTAGTGAATTCTTTTTAAACATTAGAGAAATAAGTAAGAACAACCTTACACAAACACTTTAAGAACACTTTCGAGCTCTTGAGATCAAGTTAACCTATTTACAAAACTTGAGATCAGAATAACCCATATACAAAACTTGACAAGGACTTTACAAGACAAGAAAGGAAAATAATAAGCCAATATCATTGTGTATAAAAATCTTATATCTATAAATAAAAAGGATAGTGAGTAGCAGCGCAGTAATGTATGGTGTTTTCACAATAGAAAAGCAATATAATTCAACCCATTAATAAACAAAAAGTATAAAAATAATAGGATACCAATACAAGAAGAAAAATAATAAAATTTGCTACTTGCTCATGATTTTTAAAAAATGAAACTCTTCCTAGGACAAAGGAATTAAAGGAAAAGTAAACAAATGGGATTATCTCAAACTAAAAAGTTTCTGCACGGCAAAAGAAACCATTAACAAAATGTAAAGGAAACCCAGTCTTTGAGAGAACATATTTACCAATGATACCATCTGATAAGGGATTAATTTGCAAGATGTATAAAGAACTTAAACAACTCAACACAAGGAAGACAAACAATCAAATTAAAAAATAGGTAGAGGACGTGAATAGACACTCACCAAAGAGGACATAAAGATGGCCAATAGACATGAAAAATGCTCAATATCACTAGTCATCAAAAAGGTGCAAATTAAAAGTAAAGTGAGATATTACCTCACACCTGCCAGAATGTCTATCAAGAAAAGGAAAACCCAGTTCTCTGCTGGGAGGAATGCAGACTGAAGTAAATGCTGTGGAAAGCAGTATGGAGTTTCCTCAAAAAATTAAAAATGGATCTGCCTTTTTACCCAGTGATCCCACTTCAGGTAGAATCCCAAAACACCAATTCAGAAGAACAAATGTTCTTTTCCTTTAATTCCTCTACTCCTACGTTCATAGCACCATTATTTATAACAGCCAAGATCTAGAAATAGCCCAGGTGCCCATCAGTAGATGAGTGGATAAAAAAGCTGAGGTACATTTCCATATCATGGCTGTAAAAAATAAGGAAATCTTACCTTTTGCAATAGCATAAATGGACCTGGAAATTATTACACTAGATGAAATAAGCCAGTCAGGAAAATATGCACAATGCATATGATCTCACTTACATGTGGCATGTAATGAACAAAATAAACTGATGAACAAAATAGAAACAGAGGCATGGATACTTGGAACAAACTGACAGCTGTCAGAGTGGAGAGGGGAGGGGAGACTGATTAAAAAAAGGTAAAAGGATTAGTCAAAGAACATATAGGCGTAGCTCATAAACACAGACAACAGTATGGTGATGGCCAGAGTGAAGGGGGAGCAGGAGCTGGGCAGAGAAGGATGAGGGTCGGGGAGAACAGGGTCATCTATAATAGTGTTGACAATAAAAATAAATCAAAACATAAATAAAATAAAATGCTTGACAAACTAGAAATCGAAAGAACTTCTTTAATCTAATAAACAGTATCTGTTAACTAATAAGTTGGATCACACTGTTGTAAAATCACCCAAAGGAGGTACTGGGCAAAGCCGCAGGCTGCTGAGTGCTGCTGGCCACCATACCCTACAAGGGCCTGGCACTGGAATAGACGCGCATTCTGCTGGCTTTGGACCCTGGAGAAGCCACATACGCTTCAGAACTGTAGAACCAGGAAGTAACCCCTTCTATTGCAATGTCTCTCCAGTGCCCTCTACTGACAAAATTTAGCTTTCTTCCATCTGGCAAAAAAAAAAAAAAAGAAGAAAAGAAGAGAGAGGGAGAGAGGGAGAGAAGGAGAGGGGGAGAGAAAGAGAAATAGAGAGAGAGAGGGAAGGAGGGAGGGAGGGAGGGAATGGGGAGAGAAGGAAGGAAGGCAGCAATGAAGGGAGGAAGGAAGGAAGGAAGGAAGGAAGGAAGGAAGGAAGGAAAGAAAAGAGAAAACAGTTTCATTTTCAAAGACTGAGTCAATAAAGTAAATCTGGAGATAGAGGCAATAAATTGATAACCAGGAGAGAAGAAGAACAACGACACTGGAGGACTCACTAATATAAAACCATCATAACTATGACAACGTCTTACTGATGAAAGACAGACAAACTGACCAATTGAACAGAAGAGTACAAAGACTGACTCACATGCACAGTTACCTAATTAATGACAAATGCACAATGCAGAGCACAGTGAAGAAAGGATGGCTTACACAGTCCTGAGTCAATTGGATAGCCACAGAGAAAAATATATAATTTTCATTCATACTTAAAAATCAATTCCAAATGGATTGCAAATCTAACTGTGAAAGTTAAAACAATCACACTTTTAGAAGAAAATTATATGAGAACATTTCTGAGCCTTGGAGTAAGCAAAATATTCTTAAACAGGATGTAAAAGTACCAACCATAAAATCTGAAAAAGTGAAAAATATTAAAATTAAGCATTTCTTACTAAGACACACCACTGGAAATAAAAATACATCCCACAAATTTAAAGAGATTTCCAATTTGTATATTCAAGAGAGAACTCATTTCCAGAATATTTAAAGAATATTTACAAATCAGGATAAACAAGCCAATAGAAAAATAAGCAATTTACCAATGGCCAATATGCAAAAAGGTACTCGACTTTATAAATCAAGAAGATGAAAATGAAAACCACAGTGAGATACCACTACTCACCTATCAAACTGATTAAAATGATAAAGACCAACTAAATGTTGCCTAGAATGTGGCACAATGACAATTCTGGTTGTGGAAATAAAAATTAGTGTAACCATTTTAAAAACTAGTGGGCAATTTGAATGAAAGCTGAGCATATGTGTAGCTTATGGCCCAGAAATTCCATTACCTGTGCATTCTCATATTCATACTTGTTGTAGGACACACACAAGGATGTGCACAGCAGTCCTGGCCAGGCAGTGGATTGGAGTGGTGTCCTGTACACCGAAAGGTTGTGGGTTCAATCTGCACTTGAAGCACGTATGGGAGGCAACCAATTAGTGTTTCTTTGTCTGTCTCTCTCTCCCTCTCTCTCTCCTTTCCCCTCTCCCTTCAACTCTCTCTAAAATCAATGAATATCCTAGGGTGAGGATTGAAAAATAAAAAAGAATGTTCATAGTAGTGGTGTTTGTAATAGTCTCAGACTGAAAGCTACTCACTCACTCAATAAAAATAGAATAAATAAATATATTATGACATATTCACCAATAGAATACTGTACAGCAGTAAGAACAAATGAATTACAGTATATACATGAATCCCATAATCATAAAGTGAAAGAAACCAGATGCAAAAAAGAACATATATTGTATGTATGCTGTATGCTTATCAAAGTTCAAGCACAGTCAAAACCTACCTGTGTTGTTAAAAATAAAAATAGAGGTTGCCCTTTTGGGGTTACTGACTAGCAGCAGGGATGAGGGGAATATTCTGGGGACAAGTAATATTCATATCCTTGTCTGGATGCTGATTACATAGGTAGGTTCAATTTCTTAGAATTCATTAAGCTCTACATTTTTGATTTGTATACTTTTCTGTGTGTATTACGCTTCAGTAAATTGTTTTTAAAAGAGAAAAAATAAAACAAACAAAAACACAAACACGATAGCATGAAATTAGTGAATATTGTATAATTAACTTAGAATTCACATGTACTGCGCCTATGATAAGAAAAATCTAACTAGTTCTAATTACAATCCTCATTTGGAATAAAGGTTCTACTGTCGTAAAGGAGTTCTCTTGCTACACTCTTTCATTTACAACACTACACACTCTCTAGATTCCCTTGGTGTTCTGATGCACTTAACCTATTTATCTTTGAAGAGTTTAACAAGGTATACTCTGCTGAAATCTGTACATCTATAGAATATAATACAAAGCATGAAGCTTCTCCACAATTACTCTAAAAATAGTTATCCTAAAATTGCTGGAATATGTTTCTCCAAAACTGTGCTAGAAAGTATATCCTAATTTAATATTTAAATCTATCCCTTTTCTAGCTTTGTTCTTGCTCTGCCTCTCTCAGGACTGAATTTCTCGATTTTGAAGAGTATAAACTTCTATTAAAGAATTAAGGTATTTTTTTTGCCCTGGCTGGTGTAGCTCAGTGGATTGAGCACAGGCCTGTGAAGCAAAGGGTCACTGGTTAGATTCCCAGTCAGGGCACATGCCTGGGTTTCAGGCCAGGTCCCCAGTAGGGGACCCATGAGATGCAACCACACATTGATGTTTCTCTCCCACTCTTTCTCCTTCCCTTACCCTCTCTCTAAAAATAAATAAATAAAATATTTTTAAAAAAGAATTAAGGTATTTTTTATCAATTACATCCTACCTCTAATTATTCTTAAACTGACAGCTGGTTAACACTCACAGATGGTTTAATTCTGGATGTTTTTATGTCTAAGCCATTAACATAATACACATTGCAGGACTCCATTAATCCTTATGTTAAGCCTTATTAATTTTCTGTTAAATTTAATCATTTCAACTATCATACATTTAAAACCAAATTCTGTTATCAAACTAGATTCCACAAAACTTATGTTGTCATAAATGTACTGACTACCTCATGATACATAATATCCCAGCATATAGTAAAAACTCAATAATATTCATTTAGTTCAGTTTGGTGAAATAATATATTCAAGAACAGAGCAATTGACTCCAAATAATTTTAGAGTTAATTTACATTTCTCTATGTTGCTCACATGTATTCTATAATATTTTTTCTTTCCCTCTTTTTCCTCTTTTTTCCACCTGAAATCCATATATCCTGTAACTATAGAATTAACAAAACTACTTCACAAAAAGAATTAGGTTATTCTGAAAGGTCTTAGTTTTGACTAATTTATGCTGGTACTTAATTTTATTATTTTCATTTATGAGTTTGTCCACTCACTTATTCAATCATTCATTTACTAAACACTTATGGTGTGCCCACAAGGGCTATGCACTTTCTAGAAGCTGGAGGTGGCTTTAAATGTGACAAAGTTCCTGTATTTAAGAAACTTTATTTTCAGTGAGGGAAAAATGAAAAATAATTAAAAAGAAATAAATTAGCAAGCTCATGTCAAACAGCAGTAAGTCCCAATAAGCTAATAAAAGCAACTTAAGTAGTTGAGAGTTACAGGGAGAAAAGATACTTTAGAAAGAGTGGTCAGGGAAGACCTCCTTGAGGAAGAATAGTATGAGATAAAATCTGAATTATGAGAAATCGGCCATGAAAATGAATAAGAATTTTAAAAACAAAAACATAGCGACCAAAAAAGGATCTAGGGCATCAATAAGCATGATGAGAAGTAGGAAGGTCAAAGTAATGTAAGGAAAGCAGGAGCAGTGAGAGAAGTCTGAGGTCAGGTAGGTAAAGTTGGCAAGGACCATATCAGATGTGGACCTGTCTGCCACATTATGGAGTTCGTGTTTAATTCCAAGTGTAATAAGGAGACACTGAAAGTTTTCAATGGAAGAAAGATATGATCTGGTTGATCAATTAAAATCATTACTGTGCATACCAGGAAGATGTATTGCTAGGGAAAGTGGCAAAAATTGGGTGCTTATCCAAGTGAGCTACTATCTATTGGTTTAGGGTGGTGGTGATCAGACTAAAAATAAATAAAGAGGAAAAATATATTGGAGGTAAAGCCAAGAGAACCTGCTGATGAATTGTATATGGGACTGGCAGAAAGAGACAAAGAGAAATCCCTAAATTTTGGGCTTAATCAATTGCCTATATTCAGGTATCACTTTCTGTACCAAAGGGGAACTGAGGGAAGATCAGATTTAGCACACAAATCCAAAAGGTCATTTTTGGATGTACAAAGTTCGATGTTAAACAACTGTGAAGTATTTTTTTTTCAGTTGGCTGTTAGTTGTGAGAGAGTTGTATGTAGAGCTCCTTAAGGTGTCTGTCACTTCATGATTTATTTATCCCTTTATCTTCCCCTCCCCCACCTCTCTCTCTGCAAGATGATTTTTGGAAACACCAGCAGAATTCACATCCCAGGTTGTATTTAGATAATTTTCAGTAACTCATTCCTATATCCCCATAGCTTAACATGTCCCCAGAGAGCCATTACTTAAAACAAAGAATGCAATTTAACTTTGCCTTATATGATGTATATATATTATCTCATTCTTTTCCCAAGAGAGTAGAAAATTGCTGGAAATCAGGAACTATTTCTTGTATATTTTTGTGATACCTGACCAATGCTAATATTTATATAAAACATTATTCAAATAGAGATTATGTAAGCAAAATGTCATCATTCAAATAGCACCTTTTAAGCCAACTCAAACACCAAATCTTTGGCAATTTTTTAAATAACACAGTTAACCACTATTTGCCTGACTTAATTTGTTTTCTCTACTAACCTGATAAGTTAAGTCAATCCTAGCAGCCAGACCAGTTTTGCAAAACAGATAGTGATTTACCTATACTGGAATTGGACACCACTTAAATATTCTTACCAGATGGCTTCACTTTCTGATTTTAAAGAAAACTATGTTTAAAATTCCATGTTTTAATTTTAGTTAGAATGTATAATAATGAGATGTCCAGAAGACCAAAGGAAGGAGAGAGAGGAAAACAGTCTGAGAGACAAAAAGAGACAGGCAGAGAAAGAGAGAGAGAGGGAGAGAAAGAACAACAAAAAAAAAAAAACAGATTACCAAGGAATACATTAGTTTGTTTAAAAGCTAGTTTTCCTGGGAATGAAAGTTTTTATATTTTCTTTTTTTAAAGATTTTATTTATGTATCTTTAGAGGGGAAAGGAAGGAGCGAGGGAGGGAAGTATCAATGTATGGTTGCCTCTCTTGCGTCCCCTGCTGGGAACTGGCCTGCAACCAAGGCATGTGCCCTGACTGGGAATTGAATAGCAATCCTTTGGTTCACAGGCCTGTGCTCAATCCACTGAGCTACACCAGCCAGGGCAGTTTTATATCTTCTTTAAGATATGAATAAAATCTTTGGTTTTATAGGTTCTTCAGTAAAATATAAGAATAATATTTAGTCAATAATAACAGTATATTTTAATAATGACAGTACCACAGTCAAATATATTTTCTTAGCATAGACTTGATCTACAAAATAACAAATGTTAAAAGAATTATAAATAAAATTCTTTTTTCTTCTACAAAATGGTAATGAACTCATTTAGTGTTTGAAATCAAAGAAAAACATTTCATATTCTACTGAATCAGCTAACCATTGTTCCCTACAGATTTTTAAAAATGGAGGTAAACAATGATAATAGAAAATATATGAGGGGAGGAAATGGGGACATCTACAATAGTGTCAACAATAAAATTAAGGAAAAAAGTAATAAATATATGTATAAAGTTTCTCTTTTTGTTATTTTTATTGTTGTTTGAATATAGTTGTCTCTGTTTTCCCACCACCACTTTCTCTTATTATTATAGTCTGATTTTCAATTCAGTGATAAATAGTATATTGTAGAAAACAACATGGTGTGTTGAAAATAAGTCTTGGCAGCTAATAGGACTTGCATTGAAATCTTTAGTTTCATTTAGTTCCAAGCAGATTAATCAAATATTAATCCTCTCTTATGTCTACTAAAGCAAATCATTAAAGTTCTAGTTTATTAAACCTAAAAATTTCCAAAAATCTTGAATAAAATATTCAGAGAATTATATTGATCAAGCTTTACTTTTTACTGTTCTAGAAAGCCAAATTTTAAAACATTTCATTTGTATTATTTATATAGTCCCTATTATCTTGCATTAGATTTCAGTAAATCTAAACTATACCATTAAAGGGTCATGAAATAAAGAATTAACAGCTGACAAAGAATAGCAGGGTTGGCGAATTGGGCAGAGAAATTGTAAAACTATTTTCTATTATTAATTAATCAAATCTGTATTGACCATCTCTTACCTGCCTTGTCATTAAGCTAAGCAATGCGGAGTGGTGCACAGAATAAATAAAAGCCCTGTTCTCACAGAGCTTTCCACAAAGTGCAGTACACAGATCTTGAAAATATAGTCACACGACTGTGTATATATCACAGGTGATAATCATGACTATTTAAGTGTCCAACCTGTTCCATCACGTAACAGAACTGTTTTTTAAATGTTTTCATCAAGATAGTCCCAGAAGTGTAAGGTTGAATCCAATTGGATGAAAGATTTGCACGTTTGAATACAATAGGGTCAGACCACATAAAACAATGAATAGAGAGAGAGGAAAAACAATATCGTCATAATCATTGAAATGCAGTGACTTCAGCCACATCCTACCCAGTGGCTCTGAGGAATAACTTAAAAATCTGTTTCCTAGAGTCCTCTCAGATCTTTGGTACTCTAAAGATATCTGCAGTGAGAATGCTGCATCTGAGTACCTTTTGCTTTCAATCTCCAAATTTCTCAAATCCTGGTCACTAAGATTATTTCTGACTCATTGTTCAATCTTATATCTATAATTGATGGAGTACAGTCTTTCAGAATTTATTCAGGAAAACTTAGCTTTGTGTATGTTATATGTTCAATACTGTATCAACATTATGTTTATTCTTTTTCCAACACAATAGATAATTTATAAAAGCATAAGATCCTTTATAATTCCATTTCATAGGCACGTATACCCTCCAGCTTCTTAATATCTTTGCTAACATAATATAAATGTGTTTAATTGTGTTGGACAATTTATTTAAAATTTTAAAGTATCTAGAAGTTAACTTTTGTATACTGTACAGTTTTTACTATTTTTTTAAATAGTAATAGTCTTTTCCCTCCTTCCGTATGAAGTAATTAACCTTGGTAAGAATCAATCAATTCACTAATTTTTAGAATAGTTTTTTTATCACTTGTCTTAAATTTGAAAATGTTGCTTGCATAATCTCATATTTAGATTTCTTGGCTATGTCTTTAAAATCACTGGTTAGAATCTAGAAAGAATGTACAATTAGTGAATAAATTGTGTGTGTGTGTGAGGCTCCTTTCGTTACTCAACTTATTTAATTAATGAGGACCTAATTGGTAGGATGCACAGCAAAATGAGGAAAGTAGGAATCCTAGGCACATGGTTAGTTGTCAAGGGAATTCCAGAAAAGCCAAGCACTCAGACCCTAAGGATAAAGAAGTGCCGCAGTACTGTTGGCCTTTGTAGCACCAGGAACTCTCTCAGGTGCCAGGGCAGCTCTAAAAATCTGGTCAACTATTCCACCCGGTTCAGAGTGGGAGTCCCTGAATTCCATTGTAGTCTTCTGCCGCCAACATAGCTCAGTGTCTATGTCCATCTCACTTCTTGCTATCAATTCATTAATTTTCTCCATATTTCCCAATTCCAATTTCTGATAACAAGTGAATCTCATTGGACCTGCTAATTATCACCAAACTATCAACCCTTTCCTGGCCATCTCAGAGGTATTCATTCCAATACAATCACATGTGGCTGGCTGATAATGTTACATGGCATGAAATATGGGCACTCTGTCATCCTCAATCAAGCCTTGAGAGGAAAAATTTCTTTAGAAAACAGGTAAACAGCCAGTAGCAGGACAACCATCTTGCACTCATGAAGCAAAACCAGGAAAAATAGGTACATTCTAATAATGGTGGAGCAAAATGCTAGAATCTTAATAACGTGGTCGAGCTGCCAAGCCTAGAGTAACTTCCTTCCACCTTCTCATTACCTAAGGGGAAAAAATTACACATTTTTAAATCACTGTTGCCTGGATTTTCTCTAAGAGGCAGGTATAAATTCTGATACTGCCAGAATGAAGCATTCTTGTGAAGCAATAAAGTCCAACATTTCATCTGGTACCTAATCTCAGTATACTATCTCTGATAAATTATGTTCTTCCATTATTTCATTTAAAATGAATCACTTTAGTTTCTATTTTATCCTCTGCCTAACTGTTAGTAATGACGTCCCCCAGAACACATACCTCAGCATCTCATTGTAAGAAATATCATCATCCATTCCCATGGTCTCAATTAGACAAATATATTGAAGGCTGCCATAGTACACTAGAACAGAACTCCCAACAAAACTCCAGACTTGCATTTAGCTGACAAGTGGAAACATAAACTTCATCTATGATGAAATAAAGCACTTAAAATTCATCATTTCCTTCCTAAATCTGTTCTTCCTGTGTTCTATAATTTGGAAAATAACACAGGCTTCCACCTAGTTTATATAAACCAATATCATTGGTATCAAACTTTATTCCTCCTTGTTCCTTGCCTTCTAAATACCATTATCACCAAGTCTGGGTAATATACTTCCTAAATATTAGCTCTCTATTCTGTCATTCACTTTCTATCTTTACTTTATCTATCTAACCATGTTAGAATCACCAATGGATTCATCAAGGACTCATTAGTCAAGGGCACTTCATGCCCACAACTAAACAACGTTGACATCCCTCCAATACATTCTGCTTACTGCTGTGAGAGGGAGCTTTCTGAAAATGCAATCTTATGTGACTTTCTTTGTAAAATAGTTTGGTAACTCTCTGTGGCTTTAAGGATGATGAAAAATCCATTAAGTCCCAGGCTCTACCAGACTCTCCAGACTCATCTTTGATCACATCTCACCCTAAGCACCAATGATGTAGTATTCCCAGCACACTATATTTTTACACATACGCGCATCTTTGAACGTACTCTTCCCTATTCCTGGACTAAACATTCCGTATTGCTCACTCTGATCTTCTCTTATAGTAACTGCCAAAGAACTGCAAAAATCTGTTTATATGTCAGCAAAGGAAATGGTGGATATATTAATGATGTTAATATATTACATATGTTCAGTATTTATTCAAATATTAGCAATCCAAGGAGATAAGTAACATTACTGCCACTTTATATGTGAGGGGGGAAATGGTTCCAAGGAGATAAATGATGTGTCTGAGCCTCAGTAAATCAAAAAAAGATTTATTCATCTTATGTTAATAAGCTTTGGGTTTCATAAGAAATCAAGAACAAATTCATTTATGCTTAAAACTTCCAGATGTTATTATATTATTGTAACAATACCCAATACAGGCTTCAAATTTCCACTGTGCTTTTTAGTCTCATGCAAGTAACATTGACCACTCAGTTGCCATGAGCTTGATGATTAATGTGTAGTTTTAATATATGGCTTTTAAAATTAGGATATATTGAAGGGAGTTTAACAAATATTTGTTAAAAGGGAAGGAAGGATCAGTATTTCTCATGAAGATGATATCATGTTACAATTTACACATAGGTCTTAGCATGGGAAAATTAAGCCCTTGTTCCAAAGACCACAGTGCAGAAATCAGGATCTAACAGCTGCTGTTTCTACAGGTGTATGAAGAGCTGTCTCATTCCCTGAAGCTCTGTCCCACTGCAATGCCTTTATTCCTGAATATGTCACTGGAAATACTAATGAAATTGCAATTGACCTTTCATTATTCAGGGTCTTAGGAAAACTGAGATCAGATGATGCATGGGCTTCTACCTGAAGTCCTTCATTTTAACCCAGATATCCAGCTGAGACCTCAGAAAAATAGTGCATTTTGCAGAAGCTGTAAGACCATATAAATGTATGTTGATGCTTTGGTATCTTACCAGAATAAGTGTATATTTTGGTGTTTACAGTGAGATTCCAATTTATCTTTACTTTATCTTTACCTGGCTCCAGCAACTTTAACAGTTTTGTAAATATTGGAGAGCTTATATGTATAACATTCTATGAAAGGAGAAATTAAAGATAGATGATAGATAAATCCTTAGATAGAGAGATATAGTATATAAAATTATTATTAGAGAAATGGATTAGAGACAAGACAATTAAATGACAGATCAAATGATGTTTTGACAAAAGTAAAACAGTAATAGGTGTGGAAGTCTTATTCATCCTGTACCATTATAAAAGACTAGTTGAACACTGTTTCTTTTTTAGCTTTGTTGAAGTATAATTTAACAAAAAAATTATATGCAAAATCTTGATGAATTTGAGCATGTGCAAAGTTCCTGTTACACAAGATGAGTAAATTCCAGAGAACTGCTACTACACAACATAGTTAACCTACAGTTAACAATACGGTGTTGTGCCCTGTAAAATACTGTACTTTTTTTTTTTTTTGCAGTGTATGTTGAAGCAGGAGAAACTGAGATGGATCAAAGTAATCAGCTTTACTCAGTTGTTTAAATATTGTTGGCATGAAATTGTGCATGGCTTTTTTTAATTTAAAAAGATAATTTAGATTGCTACTATATCCAGTTTCTCATTTTAAATTTTATTAGTTTCTGCTTTTTATCTCAATTATGTTCACTAGACTTTTCAAGAACATTGGATGGTTGACTTTACTGCAGACAAGTAACCAGTTCTGAGATTTATCATTCTTCCCTCATCTATTTTTGAACTTATAAATTTCTTGTTTGTTCTGTTCTCTAAGTGCATTATTTTCAGTGTTATGCTCCTCCTCTGAACTGTTGGAATAAGATTACTTTTACCTTTCCTATGGAATTTTTCCTTTAGTCCATCGCACTTTCAATAATTTTCTTTACTGTTCATTTTTAAATTTCATTGGTTAAATGTGTAATTCAGTGATTTTTAAATGTCATATGTTTGAATAATTAAATATTTAAGGTTTTGAATTTGCTCTTGAGTAGCTCTTAGAATATATTTCAAGTTTTGACACAAAACAGTGTCATCTTTACTTTCTCTGAATAATATGAAGTTATATTTGGATTTTGTTTTATGTCCAATAGTAATTTACGTGGTTATACTTAGTAGTTTATTTTTTAAATGTATAGAACTTTTTAAGGAGATTTTATTTATTTATTTTTAGAGAGGGGAAGGGAGAACGAGAGGGAGAGAAACATTGACATGCAAGAGATACATCGATCAGTTACTTCTCGCACACCCTCAGTTGGGGACCTGTCTGGTAACCCAGGCATGTGCCCTGACTGGGAATTAGACCCGCGACCTTTCAGTTCACAGGTCAGCACTCAGTCTGCTGGGTCACACCAGCCAGAGCAAATGTACAGAAAGTTTTAAATGGTTGACTTTGTTATTGAAATATCTGGCCTTTGGGTATAATTTGTTTCATTAGTTGAGTGTTTTATAATATTTCACAATTTTTTTTCTATCAAATCATCTGTATATTTTTAACACCTTTGACCATGAAATAATTCAAGCTTATATATTCTGTTAAAATGACTCATGACTATTATTGTCATTGTGAACCATAGTTATGATATAAAATTATCATGTTTAATGATTTGTCTTGAATTACCCTTTCTCTGGAGTTTAATATTGTTTCCTTTACTTTGTATTTCTACTTGCCCTATAACTTCTCATCAACCCTTCATTTTTTAATCACCTATGTCACTACTTTAGATACTGTTTATAAACAGCATAATGAAATACACTTTTTAAATCAATATGAAAATGTTGCCATGAAATAGGGGAGATTAACCTATTTGTGTTCATTTTCATAACTGATATAATTATTCTATTATTTTATAGTTCCTCTTTTTAAAAAAATATACTCTTAATTTTTTGCATTCTATTATCTAAGCTTAATTTTAGCTTCTACCTACCCCAATAATTTAACAGATACATATACTGCTTTAAAATATGCTGTCAATCACATTAAGATTAAAAAGTAAAAACAGTATAATTTTCAGAATATCAAAATCAGTAATGAATTTGCCTTACCCCACCCCATGTAAGATGGGAATTTACTTAGGTTTTCTTCTACCTATCCTACATTTGTAAATGTAACCTGGGGAGTTCAATATGTATTAATCACATAAAATTATTATTTTCAATATTATATGAGTTTTTATTATAAATTACTTTTACTATTTACAATGTTTTAAAGCAATATTAAATATTTGCATATAATTTATTTTATATTGAAATATTTCTGTGACCATCCCATTTTTTTAATACCACATTCTTAGGTTATAAACTTTTATTTTTCTCTTGACTTACACATGTCTTAAAATATCTTTCAAAAGGCATACTTTTGAAGTATAGTCTCTGTACTCTTGCATATCCAAATATATCACATATGAACAAAAACTTGATTGGATATAATTTTTTATCATCAAAACTTTCCTCCTCAAAATTCTGTGAGTGATGATAAACATTTGGGTTGTGGAAACCCATTTCAGCCATATATTTGTGTACAAGTTTTTATTTCAATACCTGTTTTAATTCTCCTGAGTACATTCCTGGACTTGGAATTGTTGGGTCATATGCTAATTCTCTGTTTAACTTTTTGAGAAAACTTCAAACTTTTTTACACAGCAGATCCACCATTTCACTTTCTTACCAGCAATGTACAAAGACTGCAATTTCTTTATATTCTCACCAACACTTGTTATGTTCTGTTTTTTTAAATTATTTTATTATAGCCATTTTACTGGGTATGAAATGACATGTCATTGTGATTCCACAGGATTTTAATTACTATAATTTTGTAATAAATTTAATATCTGATATAGCAAGTATCTTTTCTTATTTTTCGTTGAAAACAATAGGTTATTTTTGTTTATGTTTCCAAATAGACTGTATATAAATGTTTCTTTTTCTAAATAAACTTTATATAAATTATAAGTTTCCAAAAATACTGATGTAATCTTATTAGTATTGTACTAATTTTAACAGTTCATTTAGGAACAATTGACATCTTAACAATTTTCAAATATTTTTTTGTGTTCCTCAGTAAAATGTTGCATTTTTCATTTAGACCCTGCCCATTTTGTTACATTTATTCCTAGATAATTGACACTAACTGGTTTGGCTATCACATAGGCACAACAGCCCCTGACATGGGAATTTTATTTTGTAACTGGAAATGAAAAGGCTGAATGTAGATGAAAAGCAATATTTTATTCTGAATATTTTTAATTTCAAAAATCTTAACATTTCATGTTTCTTTTAAAAATTAAGAGATCTGGCCTGTTCCTACCAATGACCAATTGGCTGGAGTTAACTTATTCTTTCTTCTTTGCCTAGGAAATGCCACCACCAATTTAATGTCGTCTTCACTACTCCTTGTTTTATTCCAAAATTCATCCTGAGTAAGAAGAGACAAGCATCGATATTCATGTGCTGTTGTTGATTTAGTTTTTCTAATAACAGAGTTAGAAAAGTACAGCATTCCTTATTGTTTTTAATGTGTCTTGGCCTGGGTTTCTTAGAAAGCACAGTCTGAGACAAGGACTTGAAGTTCATTTGGGAAGGTGTGGAGAGCAGGGCCAATAAAATGACATTTGTCCGATGAAGATAGCATACAGTATATAAAACAAAGTGGAGTCACTTATGTCAATTAAAATGGCTGTTAGTCAGCCATGACACCTTGGTTCAAGAGGCAAATTACCTAGTTCAGAGTAAACACATCTGGCAAGGGGACACACTTAAGATATCTGCACATGCAGTCAGAGCAGCCACATCTGCAGAGTGAGACCACCCACAGAAATGATGCTGAGGAAATTCCACACTTGGCATCATGGATGCCAAAACATTTACCAAAAAGGCCCAGAAGGACAGAATACACCACTCTCAAGATATAACTGAGGCAGGTTCCAGACCACTGCTGAGAGAGCCGAGCTCCACACACACACCCTGCTCCATGCCACACACATCAACCTGGGCATCAGCTGCTGGAGGCTCTGCCCTGTTGGACTGAGTACTTCATCTGCCCTGCTGCTCACCTGGCTCTGCAGATCCTTTCTTGCAACATGCTGACAGCTCCCTCGCCCACTGTGGTCTCTTCCTGGACTTGCAGACTGAGATGCAGGGACTCAGGTTCATTATACCCCATTGACCGCTCTGTGTGTGTGTCATATGTCTCTTAGATTGTGAGTAAGATATGAATGCATGTTGATGTTCTACTTTGAGTGAACCTGCATTCAATGAAAGCTGAGTGAATAGCACAGTTACCATGTGTGACTCTTGTCTATTACTTGGTGCCAGGCTGCTCAGCAGGCAGCTAGCAGAGCAGTTGCCTGGCTGACTTATGGAAGAGGCTACATCACGAACATACGTTCATGACAGAAGGGATCTCAAGAATCCAGAATGGAGGAGTAGGAAGATTGAGAAAGGGGAGGGAAAAAGAAAGAGACAATATTTTTTACTGAACTGATTACTGCAGTGAATAATAGAGGCACAGTCCCCCCCAGGAGGTTTCTTTGAGAACTGTGTAGACACCACCTCTGAACAGTTCCTTCAAATAATGGGAGGCTGGTAGATTTATTTCCAGCTTTGCCCCCTCCACATTAGTTGAGGGGCACCTAGGGACATTTCTATCCTACCCCCCAGTTCCCATGCCCTTAGAAGAATCAGTGAGGCAGAAGAACTGAGAGATATAGCTGGTGCTCGAAGTGGGAGACAGGGAAGTACTCAGCACTGCCACAGCCACGAGCAAAGTTCAGCAGAGAAAATGTGGCTGGGGACACTGACGGTGTGTGCAAAGCCATCTCTCTGACAAAGGAAGGAAAGTAACAATAAACCCAAGTATAGTGCATGTCTTAACAAGCAAAGTTATCTCTGGGTCAAAAAGATACCACTTAAAGAATCTATATAAAATAAACCATAGTGACAACTACAACTGTGGCATGAAAATATTCATGTTATAACATTTAATGTACCAGAAAAAGGACTGAAATTTCCACTAGGCTTTTTTTAATGCAAAAAAAAAAGTGATATTGTTATAAAATAGAGTGATGAATTAAGTGAAAAGGTGCCCAAGCACTAGAATCTTTTCACAGACAGCCAGTTGATAAGAGTGATTCTGAAGTGCAGCAAAAACCGGGTTGTCCGGCACAGAAACCAGCATTCACAATTTTAGTCCCACTGAAAACACTGCCGATCAGATTATTGATGATCTGATGTCTAAATCACAAAAAAATAACTTTCATTTCATCTTTAAAAATAATAATTTTTTGTGGCTTCTAATATAGTTAATGAGTATTCAGTCTACATCAAAACACCTAGTGATTACAGCTATTGTGGCTGAATGTGTATTTTGATGTGACCGAAAGCATGTAGGGTATACAGCTCAAGACAGATACAATATATAAAATAGGCCTATATTTGTGTGTGCAGAACATTCTGAACATCTCAATGTAGTCTACTCAAAAATAGTACACGTGACTACAAATCATGTTACTATAATAGTTGGGGTTAACAATGGGCTGGTTAGAAAATAAAATTGAAAACAATTATATATAGGTAGGCACTAGGCACTGTACCAAGCAACATATATGTACTTATGTTTATTTAATTATATGTATTCAGTATATACAACCATATAGAGTAGTTACCATTACTACTTCAATTCTAGGACAAGGAAAATGAGAAATGGAAATTTAGTAGCTTTCTCAAAGATACACAGTGTATCATTTTGGATTCTCCAGAGAAACACAACCAATAGGATTTACTTTAGGGAACTGGATCAAGCAAGTGTGAGTCAAGCAAATCTGAAATCCACAGGCCAGCCCTGTAGGCTGGAACCTCAGGCAAGAATTGAAGTGACAGTCTTGAGTTTAAAATCTATAGGGCTGGTCATCAGGCTAGAAACTCAGGAAGAATGTCTACATTGCAAGCCTTAAAGCAGAATTTCTTCTTCCCCAAAGCAACATTAATTTTCTTCTCTTAAGATCTTCAAATGATTGAGTGAGGCTCACCCATACTATCAGGAGTAATCTAATCAATGGTAGATAGTAAACATATTTACAAAATACATTCACTGCTACTTTAATGCTAAAAACCTCTTATCAACAGAGACGCCAACAATGAGACTCAGAGAAGAGAGAGAGAAAAAACAACTACCTTTAGTGTTGGCGTCTATGAACAACCTCCTCAATCTATCTGTGATCCTCTCTGTAACTCACCTGAGAAGCTCTTGCAGTAGTAATTGGGACAGAGTAGACAGAACATCTGAAGGAATATCTTTATCATGTTGTCCATCTCATTCGGCTTTCAGGGAGAGACATGCAGCACTTGAGATCTTTAAGAGTACTAACTTCCAAGTGCCATACACTTTTAAATGTCACCATATTAAAACATTTTAAATAAATCTACTTAAGATCTATGACTAGTTTGTTTTCTCTACCTTCTGCTGTTGAAGCCCAGTATTCAACAGAACTGAAAATCCATCATTATTTCTATTCTAGAGGGTCTATGCACAAGAGACTAATGTATTAACAGATTCATTAAAAGAATGAATTGGTTTCTCAGTCATTCCAAAATCAATGGGACAGTATTTACAAAAATTAACTTATAGCAATTATTTCAATAATAAATTCGATTTTCACTTAACAGGCACACAATGGGCATTTTGTGGATATTGCTGTGAGTACTGTTCTTGGAAGAAAGCTGCCTTGTCACACAATTCCCGCAGGATTATTTTCATATACATTCATGACCACAAGAGAGCTTTGAGTACTGTATATGTGCACTTGAATACATGTTGACAACAAGAGCAGACTTCAAAATTAAATGGAGCTGTCATTGTAGTAGTCTCCTTATTGAATCTTCCCACCTAATGAACATGCCTTATCCTTTACTCAGGTACTATCAATCCCTCTAACACTCCTTGACTAGTACCAGAAACTGGCAAATCCTCCTCGGAAAGCAATTACCCTTCTTCCTCAACAATAGATTTTTAGTGGAGCACATTGTTACCTGAAGTAATAGTATACTGACCCAAATTCCTTGCAACTATTAGAGGTCCTATGCCTGAATTCAGTAGAAGTGTGTTATAGAACTTGAAAACAATTGACCAGCCAGTATTGCCACAACTAGGTGGAGCGCACTATTTCCCCTCATACCTTTACTCCTTCTGCAACTCAGACATGGTAGCTAAAGCAACTCCAGCCATTCTGTATCATATGGTGACCCGAGAAAGGAAACCATATTCCTGAATAGAAAAACATAAGGATAAGAGTTTGGCTACCTAAGGGAGCAAAACCTAATTTAAATTAATACATCGGTTTTGCAAACACTCATTAATAGTTCTGAATGCTAAATTTAGCCTCAATCAGAAATAGTAGTGTTGGAGATACCAGCAGAACTGAAACAAATATTCCAAAAATTTATATTGGAACCACAAAAGACCCCAAGTAGCTATCGCAATCTTGAGAGAAAGAAAAACAAAGTTGAAGGAATCATGCTACCTGATATCAAACTGTATACTACAAGGCCATAATGATCAAAACAGCATAGTGCTGATATTAAAAAAAAAAGACACAAAGATCAATGGAACAGAACAGAGAGCTCAGCAATAAACCCACACCTATATGGTCAATTAATATTTGGCAAAAAAGGCAAGAATATACAATGGAGTGAAGACAGTCTATTCATTACATAGTGTCGAAAAATGGACAGATATGAGCAAAAAAAAATGAAATGACCACCTTCTTACATCATACACAATAGTAAACTAAAAATGGATTAAAGACTTAAATGTTACACTCAACACCATAAAAATCCTAGAAGAAAACATAGGCAGTAAATCTCAGACATCTCTCATAACAATATATTTTCTGATATATCTGCTCAGGCAAGAGAAACAAAAGACAAAATAAACTATTGGGACTCATCAAGCTAAAAAGTTTTTGCACAGCAAGGGAAAACATCAACAAAATGGAAAAAAAACAACCCACACATGGAATGAGAAAACATATTCACCAATGATATATCAGATAAGGGGTTAATATCCAAAATTTACAAAGAACTTAATATAACTCAACACCAAGAAAACAATTCAGTTTAAAAATGAGCAAAGTATCAGAATCGGCACTTCTGCGAAGAGAACATATAGATTACCAATAGACACATTAAAAATGCTCAACATCACTACTCACCAGAGAAACACAAATGAAAACCATAGTAAAATATCACCTACACCTGTCAGAATGGCTATCATCAACAAATCAACAAGTGTTGGCAAGGATGGGGAGAAAGGGAAACTCTTGCATACTGCTGGTGGGAATGCAGATTGGTGCAGCCACTGTGGAAAACAGTACGTAGTTATCTCAAAAGATTTAAAATGGAACAGCCTTATGACCCAATGATTCCACTTCTGGGAATTAATCTGAAGTAACCTGAAACACTAATTCAAAAGAAAATAAGCACCCTTATGTTCACTTGCAGTGCTGTTTACAATTGCCAAGATTTGAAAGCAGTCCAAGCGCACATCAGTAGATGAGTAGATAAAAAAAGCTGTAGTACATGTATACATGGACTACTACTCAGCCATAAAAAGAAGGAAATCTTACCTTTTGTGGCAGCATGGACAGAACTGGAGAGTATTATGCTAAGTGAAATAAATCTATCATCAAAACATAAAATCCACATGATTTCACTTATATGTAGAATGTAATGAACAAAATAAACAAACAAAAATAGAAAGTTGTCAGAAGAGAGGGGATTAAGAAAAAAAAAAACTAATAGACACAAACAACAGCATGGTGATTGCCAGAGGGAAAGGAAGGTGGCGGGGAGAAAGAAGAGGGGAAAGCGGGGCTAACTGGTGATGAAAGGAGACTTTTTTGGGTGGTGAATACACAATACAATACACAGATGATGTATTATAGAAATGTACACTTCAGGACTTCTGGCCAAGATGGAGGTGTAGGTAGACACACTGTGCCTCCTTGCCCAACCAAAAGAAGAACAAGTAAACATATTCGTCCAGACAGGTGGGAGGGGCAGAGGCAGGTGGACAGGCAAAGAGGGGTAGCAGCAAAGGATGGCTGGTGGACCCCAGGCACACAAGGTGACAGCAGGTGGACCCAGGAGGCAGGGGATTGTAGAGGGGCATGGCATGTCAGGTCCCACATTCACACGCAGATAAACCAGGTGAAACTGGGGAGAGACACCACACAACCCAGGGTCCCAGTGCGGGGAAATAAAGCCTCGAACACTAATTGAAAACACCTGTGGGGGTTGAGGTGCCAGGAGAGACACCCAGCCTCACAGGAGAGTTTGTTGGAGAGACCCACAAGGTCCCAGAACATACACAAGCCCACCCACATCTGAATCAGCACCAGAAGGGCCCAGTTTGCTTGTGGGAAGTAGCAGAAGGGACTGAAATCTGGCAGAGAGCTGAGCAAGCACCATTGTTCCCTCTCAGACCCCTGCGCTACATACTGAATCACAACCCAGAGACTGGGTTGCCCCACCCTGATGAACAACTAAGGCCCCACCCCTCATATGGAACAGGTGTGTCAAGACAAAAAAATGGCCCGAACAATAAAACAGATCAAAACTCCAGAAAAAATACAACTAAGTGATGAAGAGATAGCTAACCTATCAGATGCACAATTCAAAGCACTGCTGATCAGGATGCTCACAGAATTGGTTGAATTTGGTCGCAAATTAGATGAAAAAATGAAGGTTACAATAAGGGAAATGAAGGAAAATGCTCAGGGAACCAATAGTGATGGGAAGGACACTCAAATCAATGGAGTGGACCAGAAGGAAGAAAGAAACATCAAATCAGAAAAGAATGAAGAAACAAGAATTCAAAAAAAAAAAATGAGGAGAGGCTTAGGAACATCCAGGACATCTTTAAACATTTCAACATCCAAATTATAGGGGTACTAGGAGAAGAGGAAGAGCAACAAGTGGAAAACTTATTTGAACAAATAATAAAGAAGAACTTCCCCATTCTGGAAAAGGAAATAGACTTCCAGGAAGTTCAGGAAGCTCAGAGAGTCCCAAAGAAGTTGGACCCAAGGAGGAACACACCAAGGCACATCATCATTACATTAGCCAAGATTAAAATGAAGGAGAGCATTCTAGAAGCAGCAAGAGATAAGGAGACAGTTACCTACAAAGGAGTTCCCATCAGACTGTCAGCTGATTTCTCAAAAGAGACCCTGCAGACAAGAAGGGGCT